>JAWNKX010000309.1:0-29284 GCA_035041755.1 Cacoxenus indagator | reverse complement strand
CTGTAGAGCAAACTGCAGGCGTTTCTTTCTGTTTACATTACTAATCATTGGCTTTTAATCAAATGATACATAATTGGCCCTTACGAAAACAATAGACAAGTGAGGGAAAGCCGTAAAAGCCGTACCACACTGCATTCGACTTGAAGACTATTAAGGCACGCTTAACACATTCACTTTGTCTCATTAATACACACTTCGCCTCGGGTGAAGTTCAAATACACAAAATGTTTCTCTCGCCGCTGCACACAATTTACTCAGTTATGCAATTTATCGATATGGCTAATTCCGGAAACACTTCGCCTCTTGCGAAATTTAAATCAAAAAATGTTTCTCTCGACTCAGCACACAATTCACGCAGTTATGACATTGATCGAACTAACGGCTTATTCCGGCACATTTCGCTTCTTGCGAAGTTTTAATACAAAAATGTTTCTTACGCCGCAACACACAATTTACGCAGTTATGAAATTGATCGAACTAACGGCTCCTTCCCGCACACTTCGCTCTTGAGAAGTTCGAAGTGCATCCTATCCACGCACACATAATTTACGCAGTTATGAAATTGCATGCGCATAAGGATAAGTCTATCACGATAATAGAATTGCGAAATAGTTTGTTTCTGTCGCCACTCGCGCATTTAACCTAAAACTCTATGTGTGTCTTTACTTTTGTTTATTTCTGTGTTTCCCGTGGCTACTGATCGAATACTAAAGTCAGTGCCAGAACGAGGAGAAAATGCTACGCCTTTTCTTCAACTACTTGTCACCATCGCATCCAGTTAAGTATTGCACGGTGAAGGAAAGGTATGTGAAACAAGCGGAATCGTGAAGGCCGATATGTGGTGGATCTGCCAATCCGGATAGAGATGAGCACCGATAACGGATTAGGAGGACACTCACGTCCAACTACTCTACCGCAGGTAAAACGTAGTGAGGTATCGCTTGTGAAACGAGGAGTCAGCCAACAATATCAAGCGGTTCTAGAGGAGTACTTAGAATCAGGTCACATGGGGCGAGTGTCACCAAAAGTTAGTGAAGACAGCAGTGAATTTTACTACCTACCCCATCATTTGGTGGTTAAACAGGTTAGCACCACAACGAAGGCGCACGTGGTTTTCAATGCTTCTTGTCCTTCCTCTCGAGCAGCCACGTCTTATCGATTTGCTATTCCCAGACCCGTGCCACAAACCCACCTGGCTGCTGCACTGGCGATTCTCTCGCAATATTTTCAGAGATATATTGTGCTCGATTCAACTTGCATCGAGCAAGTCGAAAACTGTCGGTGTAAACTGTGCTCCATATTTAGAGATTCGAAGTTCACGTCAACTCAGCCATGGACTCTGAAACTCGATTCCCGATACGCAAGAAATTGACAGCCGCATTAAGCTCAAATGGCCTTCCACTCACAAAATGGTATTCGAACTCTAAGGAGATATTAGAATGTGTTCCCGCGGAACACTTGGTGAAAAAGACATTCTTCAATAAGTATGAGGATGCGGTAGCAAAGATGTTGGGTATGCGATGGAATGCATTGTCACACGATTTCTACTTCGTCACGCATCCTTTCGAGATTTTCCTATCCTTGACAAAGAGCACGGTGCTGTCCAGTATTGCACGAATATTGGACCCAGCAGGATGGATGGCACCGGAGGTAGTACAGGTGAAGTAGCTCATGCAACAGTTATGGCTAACTAATTTGGGATGAGACGACAGCCTCACGGGTGATGTTCTAGAGTCATGGTCAGAGTTAATGGCAAATTATTCATTATTCAATCAACGAAATTCGGGTGCCTAGGTGGGTAGCATCTCGCCTTGGAATAAGTTATTAAAAATCTTCCTAAACCTACCATGTTACTACTCTACTTCTCTACTACATGAAAAGGCAAATATTTTCATGATTGATGAAAAAATTTTAGACTAAAATAAGTTTTCATTCAAGAAATTAAATATTGCATATTCCAAGTGATGATCGAACTTTACTAGTTTAGTTATAGTTTACTTTTAGCGTTTAGATTAAATATCGATAACATTTGTGTAAGGTTCGTCCCTTTTTCCTTACAACTTAATATATTGTTTTAGGCAGGGTTTTGAATTGCTTGCTTAAAAATAGTAACATCACATAATTTTATACTTTGCTTGCTGCATTTAAAAAAAAAAAACAAAAAAACTGCAGTTTCAAGTAACTACGCACTTAGCATAAGCACCAAAGCAAAAAGAAAGACGCAAAGGCCAAATAGCAAGAAGCAAACATTTCGCTTAACTGTTGCTACTGAAAATGAAACTGAATTTAATTTTTATTTTTTAATGTACCTGTCAACACAATTTGGACTCTTAGTACTAAGTTTGCACAATGTATAGCGGGGTGACAGTAAAGCTTATATGGTTACTTCATATAAGCGGATATCAAATACAGATGGCTTTACAATAATGTTTATTACGATAATTATTGAGTAGTTCTAATGCTAAATATACACATATAAACGCCTATAAGGCCTTGACCGGCGAAGTCTACGTCTTTGCTGGAGCTCGCGCAGTGGCAGTGTATTCACCTCGTTGTTAGAATGTTGGATTATTTTTGTTTGGTATTTCCGACTTAAACTAGTTATTTATTCAGCCACTGTGGAAATCTGCAAGTCTCTGTGGATGTCGAAATTTGTGATATACGAGTCAGCATTTGTATTTTTACATAGAATTTTCGATAGTTGTCTTTGTATTAACTATAGATTTGATCTTTTAGCAGACCTCATATTTGCGCTCCATACGTCCAGATAAGTTTGATGATTGTTTTATATATTAGTAGTTTGTTGTACAGTGAGACTTTCAATTTTTTGTTTAACAACCAATGCAATTAATTTATTTTAAGTTTCATTCGGTTTCGTATTTTACTAATACGGGATTTCCATGTCAAGTTTGCTGTCAAGGTAGATTCCGAGGTACTTAGCTTCGTTTTCTATTGTTATATCTATTCCATCAATTTTTAGGTGGACTGGTCTATATTTTCTTTTAAGAGTGAAAATGACTTGAACTGTTTTGCTGTTATTAATTTTTATTCTCTATTTCCGAAACCACTCTAGGGTTTTATGTACGTTTTTTTGTAGAGTGGATGTTGCTGCATTTATGCTTTTATTAGCGGATAGAAGAATGGTGTCGTCTGCAAACGTAGCTATCATTGTGGAGTGCAGGATTGGTGGAGGTAGGTCTGCGGTGACAATAGTGTATTCGGTTTTATACTTAAAATAAAAGTATCTGCCTTCTATAAAGCTTGACAGAATTTGAGTCACATTGGTTGAGAAAATCGAGTGGATCTTATGTATTAGACCTTTGTGCCAAACTTTATCAAAGGCTTTCTCGACATCTAGGAATAGTCCAATACAGAATTTGTTGTCATCTATATCGTTAAGTATTTTGTGGGTAACGCGGTGAATCTGTTGAATCGTAGAATGGGGCTGTTGCTTTGCAGTGTTGCGTTTATGAAGTCAGCCATGATTACGTCGGAATCCAAATTGGTGGTCTGGTATTATTTGAATACGTCTTAAAAACACGTGAAGTCTCTCACGTAGGAGTTTTTCAACAATTTTTGACAGCACGGGTAGCAAGATTATGGGTGTGTAGCAAGATACTTTTTTGTAGTCTTTGCCAGGTTTAGGAATACCTATTATATCGGCAACTTTCCATGCACTGGGAAATGTCTTAGTCTTATACCGCGTTAAATAGATTTCGTATGTTGTCTAGTGCCTCCACAGGACTTTCTTTCAGTAATAGTGCGTTTATTTTGTCGTAGCCAGGCTCTTTTTTATGTTTAATGTCGTATTTTATAGTTGCAAATATTTCGTTCGTAGATATCTTTTTTAGTGCTACAGTTGAACGACCTCCGTTCAGAGGAGGTAGTGAGTCATCAGTGGAGTATCATTCTCCGCAAATGCACTCTCGTAATAATTGGCTAATATTGTAGCTTTCTCAAGGTCTGTTCTAGCCCATGTCCCGTCGTCCATTTTCAGTGGTGGTTGATGTCTTGTTTGTCATTTTTTGTCACTTTCCACAGAGAATAGTCCGAGCATCTTTTCGGGTATAAGTTTTGGAAATACTTTTCTAGTTGTTCTCGTTTTTGTTCAATTAAATATTTTTTCAGTTCCTTAAGTTTTTTCTTTCTTTTGGTAAGCCGTCGGAGAGAAGGCCAAGTGAAAGCATTGTGCTTAGTGCTCGTATGCGTAGGAGTCGACTGTAGTGCAGCTTTCTCGATTACATCATTGAAGAGAATCACTGCTAATTCTATGTCGCTATTAGTTGTAATTGAAATGTTTAGTGGCAGTGATCGCTTAATATAATCTCTGTAAGTTTGCCAGTCAGTGCGGTTTCTGTATATCATGTTGATTTTACGTTCAGTTAACGACGCACGTATTTAGGCAAAGAAATGTCGCTCTCAACAGCTTAGGAGGTAGAGACTAGAGTCCTGCATGAGTGCACACTAAATCAAGTCAAAAGTCAGCAATCACACTGTGAAAACATTCAAAACAAATCATGTGTGTTATTGAAACGAATTATTCAATTCCTTTTGTTTCGTTCGCTTTGATGAGTCATTGAGTCGAAGTGAAACTTTCGTCCAACTCGTGTTATTTAATATGGCTCGCCATTACAACTCGTTAGTGAGTCGGTGAGATTTCTTGCCGCCAGCACTGTGAGTGTCGGGCCTTGCGATAAGCTGTGTTAAGTACTAGTTTTGACAGTGTGTTTTTAGTCTGGTTTACGAGTGGTTATTGCAAAGGAAGGCGCAAGGGAGAGGGAAATCAGGGAACATATACTCTTAAGCGGTATATTCACACAGCTGAACACAGAGAGAACTTATTCATATAGAGGTTACATTTCTCTCTTAAAAAAATGGCCGGAGAGACTTTTAAGAAGCGATTGGATTATGTTAAATGTTCAGCAGTTGTACAGATTTCTTGTCTGGTCAACTTATGTAGCGTAAAATATTCTGTTGGTTTGCTTAAGCTAAACAAGCAAATGGACGGACTGCCGTAAAAGGTGAAAATATTGAATGATAAGAAAATCATAAAAACACAATAAAGACATAATAAAAACAAAACTTAGAGACACTGTCTTGTTTCTTTGATTTTTTCAACGTTTTTTATTTACAAAGTGGTCGAGAATATTAAGCAAATTATGTGGAGTTTTCTTTAATTTTACACTACAAACGAAATCGAGCCATGCCTGCCTTGCATTTCGCCTATATTCATTTATATGAACGAAATGAAAATACCAGGCGGCCAGCAAAAAAAGTAGGCATGATCACAAAGCAAAATCGTACAAAAATATCCCCAGTGATACACACAATAAGAAACCAATATAATCTTATACACGCACTATACCTATACAACACACTCTAACTTATCACATTTCGCACGAAAGGGAGACAAAGATAACCAACACAACCTCATACTCGCTCAATTGGCTCGATTTTGATTTTTGATTTCAACTTCTTGTCGAGTCCAGCCAAATAAATTTTTATTCCCGCACGCACCCCACTTCACACTTCACGGGTTCTTTCCTTGTCTAATGTTCGGCAGCTTATTCCGTTCTTGAATATCACTTGGGCATTTGCTGTTTCTTCCTGTTTTTTCTGTTTGCCTGGTTACTGTGAAAAAGACGCCCGTACACTTTAGGTCGTTGCTGTTCAAATTTCGTTAATTTGTCAGGAATTACTGAAAATAAAATTTTTCGACAAATAGCTTTTATTTTTATATATATTTCATATATACATGCATATATTTCTATTGACATGCAAAATCGGTACAAGTAGGCGATGGTAACAAAAACACAGTAAGAAGTTCGACTCGCGCTTTCATCTAGTGAAGACGTGTTTCTAGCTGTTCCGCTCTTAAGCCACTCTCACTTTCGTTAACTAACGTTAGCTGCTACGATTTATCCAAAAACAAATCCAATATTAGGTTTCTCCAACAACCATACATCAAAAGTGAAAAACTTAAAAACTTAACGCCGCTGACGGTGATGCGTCTGACGCATCAGTTAAAATAAATATGCCAAGATTTAAAGAAATTGCAAAGATCCATAAACTTGATAATAGTGAGTATACAAATTATTTTCTACCTCTGCAAACATTGTCAGATGATGTCACTAGTGACGCATTGCAGACCCAGGGAAATACCGACGAGGAACCAGCTGCTCCACCTGCAACCAGAGTTCCGCCTATTACGGCCTTGAAGAAAATACCTAAATATGTTCGCAACATGTTAAAAACTTCAATATAAGTGATTATTCAATAAAGTCAATCTCAATTGGCATTACAATTTTTGTAATCTCTAAAGATTACTATAACATAGTGTGCTGTAAGCTAAAGGACTGTGAATTCTTTTCTTGCGAAAAGAAAAACTTTAAACCATATAAAGCTATACTCTCCGGTTTGGATAAAATGTCGAACGATGAGTTAAAATCAATACTAATCCAACTCGGCCTTCACTGCATTGATATGAAAACTGTGGAAAAAACTACTACAACTTGCTATAAAGTGCTACTGTATGTTGTCTACTTTGTAAACAAATTAATTACGATCCAACAACTGCATTAACCACAGAGAAATTCGTTGGAAGTTCAAGTCAAAGATGCCTAATAAATTAACACAGTGTTACAACTGCCAACTTTTCCGCCATGGTTCCAAACAATACAATGTCAAGACATCCTGTGCTCGTTGTGCTGGCCCACATCCTACGTCTACTTGTACAAAGAGTGATACATATTTATGTGCCAACTGCCAAGGAGGGCATCCCTCTACCGAACAAAGCTGCCCGTGCCGTATTTCATACCAAAACTTACTAAAGAGCAGAGAGCTAAATGATTTTCGGAAAGTAAAAAGCTACAACAATATCTTAAATAAATAAACAACAAAAATCGAAGTAGAGGCATTCAAACTCACACGCTAAACGGTATTCAACAAGCAAAACCAAACAGTTTTGTTTTTAACTCTTACTTGCCTGCTGCCTCCAGTAATATTAATCGGCATACAGACATCGCGGCAAACAGTTCTTCGACTACTCTTACATATAGGAATGCTCTTACTGGTACGTATCAAAGAGCAACATCGCTTAAACCTTCAAACGATCTCTTCACGTTCGGTGAAATTATCTCGCTCATGACGGAGCTTATTGATAAACTTGGTGCCTGCACCTGCAAATTAGAACAATTTAACGCAATATCCCAACTAGCTATAAAGTATGTGTACACTAATAAGTAATTTGTCTGATTCACTATTATGGCATGGAACTCTCATGCCGTTCGATTAGAAGAGCTTAGAGCTCCAACAGTTCTTGCATATAAACCAAATTGATATTTGCTTAATTTCTGAAACTTGGCTAATGAATACTGACAGGTTCTCCATTCCAAATTATATCGTTTATAAAAATGATCGTTGTTCTATCAGGGGTGGTGGAGTAGCTATTGTAGTAAAAAACTATATATGGCATAGGCAAATCACATGCCAACAAACACACCTAACTTACAAGTATTTATGGATACACATATTTCCTACAACATTTTTTGTGTCTATTACCCTGGGCAGTCTGCATAGTGCTTTATCAATCCTTGTATAGCATTAAACAACAACAATCACAGGAAAGATATGTTTAAGACTGATTTAATTAAAATCTCACGCATAGGAGGTATCTACATTGCAGCTGATGATTTGAATTGAAGAAATCGCCAGTGGAATTGCTCCAGAGCAAACTGTTGGGGTAATACTCTCCATGAACTGGCATCTTACGGTAGATTTTCAATACTACACCCAAAGCATCCAACTTATATACCGGCAAGTCATAAATTGAAGCCTTCAACCCTAAACCTCTTTCTGACAAATTCGTCTAACTCCTTGACTGAACCCGTAGTTTACAATGACCTTTACAGTACTCGAATGCAAATTGGAAATTATACAAAAGAACCCTAAACGCAGCTTTGACAACCAACCTACTATTAAAACAATTGATAGTATGGTTGACAAATTAATCTCCACTATTATTGATACAATTGAGCCTAAAAAATCGAGTAAACAATACTCCCAAAGATTACCAACTTTTATTACAGCTCTTATCACCCATAGGAACCCCACTCAAATACAGTGGACTAGATATAGGTTTCCAATTTTCAAGGCCAGACTAAATCCTCTAAACCGCCTTATTATAGTTAAACTTCTTGAGTTTAACAACAAAAGTTGGAATCATAAACTATCCGTGCTTGATTATAGTTCTAAATCGTTCTGGAAGTTCTAAAAAGCAATCAAAAATAAAAAACAGATCGTTCCAAGCTTTTATCGTAATAATCAGGTGTACTCTACGGGGGACGAAAAAGTGAATATACTTAGCGAAAGTTTTGAACAAAACTATCATTTAACTGATTTACTTTCTAACTTGTTGTTAGCCAAGTAAACGCCTCACATGATGAACTAATAATCAAGACTGTAATGCTCCCAGCGTTTCCCCTCTTGAAACTCAGGACATAATTCGCTCCCTTAAAAATAAGAAAGCTACAGGACTTATAAGGAAAATAAGAAAGACTCCAAATATATGCATTAAAAACTTGCCAAAAAATGGAATCGAATATTTCTCTGATATATTCAACTACTCTGTCCGTATTGGTTATTTCCCACTCAAATGGAAAATTGCTAAAGTTATAGCTATTCCCAAGCCCGGTAAACCTCTTGATACTTCTAATAGCTATCGTATAATAGTTTATTGTACGGTTTTTAAAAAATTTTAGAACGCCTTATAAGGCTCAATTAAATTCGCACATAGAAGCAAACAGTATCCTTCCGCCCGAACAGTATGGCTTCAGGACAAAACTTATTTGTATCCAACCACTGAACAGACTCAAAACATTCGTCAATCAGGAGTTATTACTCAAGAAATCCGTTGGTGTGGTGGCGGTAGATGAGCAAGCTGCATTCGATTCGGTGTGGCACAAGGGATTAATATATTAAATGAAACGCGGGACTTTTATATCTTCATGGACGTATCAAAATCAATTAGCAGACAAATTGCTGCTGGAGTAGCCCAGGGCTCTGTTCTAGGCCCCAGTCTCTATAATATCTATACCCATGATATACATATCTCTGCACATTATATCACTTCAATATTTGCTGACGAAACTGCGACATACTGCTCAGATGCTTAATTCAGCAGTATTAAAAAGAATTTATAAATTGCTCTTAATAATTTATCCAATTATTTCAGAAGTTGGAAAATCAAATTAAATGCCTCTTTTTATATTACAAACAAGCGTAAGGATTATTTTCTGCCAAGCTCCAAGTTGCCTTAAATAGCGTTCCATGGAAATATGAGGTAAACTAACTTAGTTTACACTTAGACACGAAGCAAAAATTTAATATATATGTAGCAAAAACGATAGAAAAAATTAACAAAACTATCTTCATCCTCTACCCCTTCATCAATCGTAAATCTGCACTATCTATCCGAAATAAAATGACCATCTACAAATCAATTTTTCTTCCAATAATGCTGTAGGGGTCCGTAGTATGGGGTGACTGTGCCAAGTGTCACACAAACAAGCTCCAAACGGCCCAAAATAAAATTCTTAAGATGATCCTAAATCTACCATTTTATTTCTCTACAGCTCGTATGCACGAATTAGCAAACGCTAAGCATATTCACGCCAACATAGCTCTTGCCCAAATAATCTTTATTATACAAAACTAAATATTGCGCACTTACATGTGTCCTATTAATTCTTTAAGCCTTAACCTCTGGTTAATGCAATTAAGATTCGGTCTACTCTAATCTAGTCTAGTTAGTCTAAGTTTATCATTAGTCTAAGGTTTTTGTCCTCTTCCCAATTTTCCTTGCTAAATTTAAATTTATGACCTTATCAAATTGTAATAATAATTAGGATACATATAATTCAGAAGAAAGCCACATTGTATAGCTATACTCTGTATAAAGCAAGTTTATTGTTAGCTCTAAGAACATATTAATAATCTTCTAGGAATAAAGTCAAACAAGTAATAATACTATCAGGAAATCTGTGTATTTATCATTTTTTACTTAAGATTTCCTTCTAAAATTAATTTTCTGCGTAAGAGCTTCTTAAGTAAACTTAAGCGGTTTTCTTGAAAAGAAATAACTGTTCTTGGTTTTCCTAAGTAGATATAAGCTCTTCTGATAAAATTGAATTCTAGAAACCACTGCAGATAAGATGTATTCAATATTTTCATCTAGTAAATTGACGTTGTTTCAATTTCCAAAAGAAAATAAATTAAAAAGAAATAATATTAATAAAATGAAGTGTCTAAAGTTAAAAAAAAAATGTTATGAATTTATTTGTAACCAATCTTAATCGTTCTTCTTTTCATCCTTTTCAGTTAAATGTAGATGGTAATCCAAAATACAAATTAAATTAGTATTAAAGGTTTTATAAACTTCATGGATTAGTGGCAACATTTCCAGTATGTCTTTTTCTCTTCCGTCCTTATTTTAAGAGGTGATTCGTAATAAACCTTCAAATCTTAAAATTTTTTTTTTAAGATTTGTCGTTTTGAGTGGATTTTCTTCTTTTAATGAATTATTGAACATAACTGTTCCATAATCCTTTGTAAATATGAGCCACCTAATGTTACGCTACTTTTATTTTTGATTTTTATCATCCACATTTCGTTAAAAAAAAAATTGTTTACAGCTTTTGCATTTCATTAACTAATTATTTTGATACCAATCTCGAGAATGATGAATTATTAAGCTTGTGCTCCTCTTTTTTTTCTATTTAAACGTCGCAGTATCATACTCCATATTCGTGTGACCAGGCACCAAGAATTTGTGATCGGATAAATTATGCTAACATTACTTTTAAATTTTATAAAAATTGCAACCATAGTTGCGTCAATGGGATTTTTGTTTCGGCCTGGACACCAATCGCTGTAAAAAATAGCATGTTGGAGAGTGAAATCCAATGTTAATAGGTGACTGAAGCTTTGCGAAAGTTTCATGCCACATGAATCATGTTGGCTGATTAGATCCACAATCATGAACAATGTCCACAATGGTTTTTTGTAGAATGACAAGGAAGTTCGCAAAAGTGGAACCTGCATGAATGATCCGCCTTCCACAAAACTTCGTCAACAACTGAACAACTAAACGAGAGTTATAAGCGAAATAATTCATTCTTTACATTTTTTTATTCTACCAATATAACTAATGTATAATATATTTAAGAAAAAAACATCGTTGAATTGTTGATTGACATTTAAACATATTTAACCATAAGTTCGTGAAATTATTGAAAAAGTTTTTACTTAAATCGGTTTAAGCTTTTAAGTTAAAATATTTATGAAGCCATAAAAGATGTGTGCACCTATGATATTTTGGCATATGCTTTATTGGTTGAAAAAACTTAAATTTTAAAGACGGAAATAGAATTCCGAATGCTAATAATTTTTAAAACGCAACGATTTCAAACCTGTGCGCGTTGCAATGCAATTGCGGGGTATGTGAGAAAAAGCCCACCAATAGTATAAGTAAGTTTCGAATCGATTGACCAGAAGGCAATAGAGACCACTACAGGACCCATCGCACGTGCAAGCGCGCCAAGTGAGCGGAAAATTCCTAAAACGGAACGTTTCTGATCCGAATTTCGGTATTTGGAGACTAAAGTCGTCAGACACGTAACGACAAAAGCAGTGGAAGTGGCAAATAGAGACATTCCGTCGTAAAACATACCGCTGCCCTCTGCCAGACCGACGAGTATAAATGTAGGTACTATAAGATACAAACTGAAGAAGACATATCTCTTATAGAAGCCTCCGGCAGTTAGAAACATTTTCGCCTGATCCATGGATGTGTAACCAAATTTGTGATACATAAGAAATATGACCGTGAATTCCAGACCGGAGTACAAAAAAAGGTACAGAAAATAGATCAGCCCAATTTGACGTAATGCGTCGATAATTTTTTGTCACATTCTTATAGCTGAGAATCTGAATATGGATGAGACATTGAGCAATTGCACGGCATATGACATAGCTGATGAGATCTCAGTTACTCGTTTTTCCTTTGGAAGGGTTTCACGAAATCAAAGCACCAAAACTAAAATATCACCCAAAGCGAGTGCGAAAGCCAAGAAGGAAGGCATAACAAACCACGATACCGACGCAGATTTAGCCGAATAAATGGCAAAGAGCGCTCCAATAATAAAACCCACGATGAAGCCCAGTGAGAAGGCAACATCCACAAGCGCCATGCTACGACTCCGTGTACGAACATTGGACACGACGGACATACAGATTGAAATGTTGTCTTTGCTGATGCCACCAATGAAGCTAGCGAATACCAAAAGCGTAAAGTTGCACGAACAAGTCCACATCAAATAGGAGAGCGCACTGCCGGAAACACAAACTAGCAACACGGGCGTGCGTCCATAATAATCGGAGATCCCACCAACAATGGGACTGGCCAGGAATTGTAGAAAACTGAACATGGAACCCAGAAACCCGCCAAACAACACCGAAATGTATCACTCCGGTGCGCTAACGTGAATTTGAAACCTACGTACAAGCTCCGTAAGCACGGCATACAAACCGGAACTATCTTGGGAGCTGTAGTGCTCAAGGAGCGAAAGAAGAAGCGTCAGAATTATGGTGAATGCTAACAGACCGAAGTGATACAAAAGTAACATAAATCATCGGATCACTTTCTGCATTTGATTTAACATTTTGGGTTAACCCGTCTTTCATTGTTGTTGTTGCCGATGTTGGAATTCTTTCCGTTGACATTGTTTCGTGATTTTTTGGGTCCGAATTTTTTATTGACTTTAATTGTTTTAACTCAGACATATTGACGGAAAACCCACAACGCATACGTTTAGTTTAATTAGGGGTCTATATGTAATAAAACATTAACTAAAATAATAAAAACGGAAGTTAAACTTAAAGTTAAAGTCCACACTAGGTTAAAGAATAGTAAAGTGATAGAGTGGTATTTTTTTCAAATTCTTGCAAAGAGAACACTCTTAAATGCAGATTACATTTCTCCCTTAAAAATGAAAGGATGGAGACGGAAAGCAAAAGCCGACAGCAATTTAGGTGGTGGTGACCAGTTAAGTAGCACACAAACAGTCTTAGGTACGATCTACCAAGGGCTAAATTTGGAAGGGTGACTCAGGGGGAGATCAGCAGGTTGGCCTGACAAAGGCCCTCTCTGCGCACCCAAAGGTCTAGGGTGAAAACTCTGAACCATTCTTCGATGAATGAATTCGCCTTTTCCCAGCTAATACCGATATAGTGCTGAGATTGGGATATGTGCCGAAACAGTGAAATAAGGCGAGAATTCGCATGATTCATAAGGCCGGCAAGAGCCCCTACATCTTAGAGTCTTACAGGCCAATTAGCCTGCTACCCACTGTAGCAAAATTGTTTGAACGCTGTTTGCTGACACGGATCCTGGACTTAAAAAAGGTAAAGCAAATAGGTCCTTCCACGGAACTCCAGAGCAGCTGAATAGGGTGGTTAACTTTATTCTCGAAGGATTTGAGGCTAAAGAGTACGTGGTGGCAGCGTATCTTGACATAAAGCAGGCTTTCGACCGAGTTTGGCACGACGGGCTGTGCAGTAAGCTCAAGAATCTCTTGCCGCCTCAACTATGGTTAATCGTGCGCAGCTATCTTGAGAACAGGACCTTTTCAGTGGTACTGGATGGTGTGGAGTCTAGCATCGAGGCTATTTGCGCAGGTGTCCCCAGAGTAGCGTTTTGGGACCTACACTCTATACCCTGTTCACTCATGACATGCCCACTGGGTCAGAAATACCACTGAAGGATCCTCTGGATCTGATCATTGCCATGTTTGCAGACGATAAGGCCATCCTCGTCACAAACAAGTTCATTTACGAAGCCACGAAAACTGGACACGACGTTGGAACATTTACAACAAAAACAAATGTGACGTACGCCTTGCTGCCGGATTTCTGTCCAGGAGTTTTCATTGGAAACAAGCTGCTGGAACACCATTCAGGTTACAAATACCTGCGTGTGTATTTGGATAGGCGGCTAAGTTTCAAGACGCATATTTCAAGTATCGCGAAATCCTTAAGACAGAGGATTCGTAAATCGCATTGGCTTTTAACTAGCAGGAATAAATTGTCCTTGGGAAATAAGGTGAACATTTACAAAACCATAATTGCTCCTGCTTGGCGATACGGTTTGCAGGTGTATGGCATAGCAGCGAGGTCAAACATCACGAAGGTGAGAGTACTGCAGGCCAAGACATTGCGTATGTTTACTGGTGCCCCTTGGTTCATTCGAACGGCGGACCTTGAAAATGACTTAAAAATACCGAAAATTGGCGATGTGATAAATCGTCAGGCCTAAAAATATATAGAGAGGTTAAAAAATCATCCAAATAAACTAGCAAGGCGCCTTCTAAAACGACGCAAAATGGGAGGAGTTGGTTTGGCGAGACGGCTGAGAAGATCGCACCCTGCCGACCCCCGTAATATATCCTTTTAATACACTATACTATATCCCCACTTATTATTTAAGTTGTTTTGTCCATTTTTGGATGGTCGGATGATTATGTAGTGGAAATTTTGCAGCAGGGCTGGTAAAATGCCATCGCCGCCCTCGTGTGACGCTGCTTCGCCTAGCTCGTATAAAGAGCTGATGCTGTGAATAAGAGTGCTGGCGTTAACGCTCACTAATCTCTGATAAAGGTTCCAGTCCGTTTTTCTTGGGAATATATTGGAGACTGAAGTTGTGAGCTATCGGGGATGTCACATTGGATGTGCATGTGATCCGTCATCAAAACTTCCTCAGAGATGTTCCAGTCCCATATGGACTACCTTATGGCCTTCCTGGAAAAGTACCTTCCCCGGGAAGCGGGGACAAAGGTTGGTTTGCACCTCCTGTTTTCTATATCTAAATCTGAGCTCATAATTTAGCTAAGTAGGTACTCACCCCTTGGGCTGATGTCACTGCTGCCCCGGATTATATGGTGGGCATTAGCGTCACATCCGATAATAATTTGTCGGTTTGTCCGGCGACAGTGCTCGACAATCATTTGGACTTCCAGTGTAGGGATATCTGTATTGTCTGCAGGGAAGAAGGCTGAGTCAAGGACAGTTTCCTGCACGCCTGTTGCCGTAGAAACCACCACATTGGCCGCTGTTTGGTCTCTATGGATAAATTGTGTTAATGGGGTGTAATTCATACTAATATCAATTAGGATAGGTGTGCGAGGCGTTTCTTGTAGTTGTGGTAAAGCAACTTACGCGACTTGGTCGCTAAGCCACGAACAAGACCACCTGTCACCCAAGGCTCTTGCATTAGCGCGAGGATGAATTTATTTTCAGGAAGTAGTTTGTTTAGGGTGGACTGAAGGCCTTTAATTGTCGTAAGGGTCCTTCTCCAAGTCGCTGCGCTTTGCGGTGCATGGCCCCTTTCCACGAGCGCCCTTGGTGACTCCCTTCCACAGGTTTTTCGACGACAACCTCCAAGATAGTCTCCTGCAGCTGTGTTGGTTGGAATAAACCCAAGTTTGACACTTGGGCCACTGCTCCTCGGAGCGTGATGTAGGCTTTTTCGCCGCCTTTGATAAGCCCTAAAGCGCTAAAGGTTGGTCCTTTGCCCAAATGAAGTTTGTGTAGTTGAACACATGCCTCTGTGGCGCCGGACTTTTGCGTCGAGAGGCTGGAGGCAGACACTACTGGACGGTTTGCTCCGAAACCGAGGACATGTATTCCTCCCATATGGTCGTCAAGCCGTAGCTTAGTGCCTCCATGGATTTTGGGAAGGTGGTCGATTCACGGTTTGAAGCTGGAGTGAGAGATTCAGGAGTGCTGACCGGCAGCCAGTTGGTCAATTCACGGATTGAAGGAGGAACGAGAGATTGAGGAGATGATGAAATGATCCGGCGGATGATTCATTTAGTCCTGCATCGCACTTATTAAAAATTGATGTATTATTCCTGTGGTTCCACAAGTAAACGGGAAGAGAAGTCACTGACGGCAGAGCCCGTAAACGCGGTAGGCCTAATTGAAACTGGACAGCCACAGCTATGTGCCACAAATTTTTGTACACTGAAGGCCTAAGTACGACTATGGAGTTTTACACAGTGTTTCACTTTTCAACCACCTTCACAGCCAAAATGACAGCCGTACGTAGAATTTTATATTTTATAAAAAGTCTCTCTCCTGCATACAAGCAATAAAAACAAAAACAACCAAAACTACTTTATTTACTACACTTTTACTAACCACAAACTAGGATCAAATGGATTTTAATAGGGACGTCAACACTTTACAGCAACTTTTATAAATCCATATAACTCTATTAAAGTTCGAAAATACACCCCATTAACACGAACAAATTTGTGGTATACATGAACATGAATGGCATACATGTCTTCATAATTTCAATCGGAATCTGTACCATGCATTTTCTTTATGAAGAAGTGGAATTATGTTGTGTCACCGCACTAAAAACAATCAGAGTGAGGAACAGCTTCTTGAGACGAACGCATGACAATCAACACCAATTACCTTAAGGAGCTATAATCAAAAGTAAAAAAAAATAAAAGAAAGGAGAAAAAAAAATTTTATAAAAACCATAAAGATGCAACGTTAAAAAGCATAATTTTGTGTGGTGTTCCGCAAAACTATTCATTTACTTTAAATATTGATATTAAATATTAATACATATTACACATTTCCAATGCAAGAATTTAGACAAAATAATACATTATATGTGCTTAAATAACACTGTGCCGAAAACATTAAATGAATTTGAATATTAATTCATTCAAATCAAATTCGTCGCCTTCAAAATAATCTCCATCTGATACAATGGACTTTTTCCAAAACAGCTGAATCATTTGCCAGTATTGACGTCAATGCCTTTGACGTTTCGGCTTTTATTTTCTCGATCAAATCGAAACGGTCTCGTAAATTTAGGGAATACCTAGAAATCACCATGTACTCATAAGAGAATAGCGTGAAACAAAAGCCGGTTTCCCACTGCGTACTTTTTGCATAATAATGTATTGGCTGCGAGACCAGTCTGAGTTCAGAAAGAAGATATTTCACAAAGGCAACATTTTGCAAAGTAAACAAGTTTTATAAGTGGGTCAGCCAGAATTATACCATCGAAGAATCAACGAGCACATACTAACAAGCACACGTGTTACAAATATGAGATTCTACTCCACAATAATTTGTCGATAGTTTAGCTGTAGCACACTATACATTGTATTGGAATCGTATTGCAAAATAAAATAGAAATCTCTTCGATTTTTGATAATCAAGAGTGTGGTGGTTTCGTTAGGCAGATCTGCGAGTCCATGCACCATGATAGATGTTTTTGGGGCCGAGCAGGTAATTGGCCTACTGCTGTCGAGTACAGCCTATGGGGATGCCATATATGGTTTGGTAGACTAAGCCCCTCCTTTCTTATGTTTTGATGGTGATAGGCAAATATTTTAGGCCACATAACAGTGGTGTGGTGCCATATGCCGGGAGGAGGCGCTCCGCCAGCAGGTGGTATTTTGAGGGCAATTAATTAATTGTTATTAATGCAATTAATAATTATTATTTATTAATTTAATTAATTAATTAATTGATATCGAGTAGAAAATAATTTTTGGGAAGATGGGAGAGAAAAGAAAAAATTGGAAAAGTCCAGGGTAAATATCCTAGGTGGAAATTGCACCCACGACCTGTGGGTTGGAAGTCAAGTTCATTAACCCCTAGGCTACAGAGGCGAACTATTACATTGTGGTAAAAATTTATTTCTTTTACACTTAAATTCAAAAATTCCGTTAATTTTTATCGTTCAGTAGTTTGCTTTATTTTATCTACTCTCTTTCGGATTTGTTCTTCTGTTGCCTAGAAACAAAAATTTAATTCTATCCTCTGTGCATATAGCACTTAGGGCTAAGACAATGGCTGACCTTGCCGACAAAAAAAAAATTCGAATTCATCGTCAATTGACATGAATTCCATAAATAAAATACTATCTGCGTCGGACCTAAACAAGCACATGGACTCAAACAGCGTTTCTCTTCACAAGTCACTCAATACTTCCAGGCGAACTCAAGTCTCAAAATATATGTGAAAACAAAAACGTTATAAAAAGTCAACGGCAGGCTGGAGGAAACGGGGCTTATAATAGTCACATTTGACTATGCATCTTTACCCAATGATATAAATATTGGCAACGAAAGAGTGCGACCGTATATTCCACTTCCTATGAGTTATTCAACTGCTCTCACTTTGGCCATATAACAAAATACACCAAACATAACAAAATATGCTTCAACAGTGGACATGCACATCTGGACACCTAATCTAATAAAAGCTGATGTAATTTCAAGTCTTACATATATTGTATTGAAAACAATATAAACGATTCAATACATTAGTCTTTTGAGCACTTTTGTCCATTATTCATTAAGCAATAGTAGGAATTTGCGTAAAAACGAATGTCAAAACTACCTACAAAATTTACGCTTAATATCACCCCAGCACAAACTCAACTTACGCTTCCTCTCTCCATTCTAATGCTCAGTCTACAGATCATAAAGCATCAAGAACACATCAGACGACATCACATCAACCAACGATCCTCTTTATCTTTTACAGGCAGAAGATTGTACAGAAATCGTTGAACTGCAAACAGCCGATTAAACAGCTACAGTTTTAGCTTATATCTGATATTCCCAAGAAACGTGCCATGGAGTATGAACGGGAACCCATGTTGAGAACAGCAGTTGTCGCATCAGAAAAGTGATAATTATGACAACAGAAGTGTGTTAAAATCGTTGCGTTATTATAGAGATATTTTTTCCATATCGGATAATATTTTTGAGAAACGATCATTTCTTGTGCCACCAATTGATAGATCGGTGGAAGCCGCATGATAATGGAAACTCAAAAATTCCATTTCAGTTTTGTTTAATGGCGGCTTTATAATTCTACACACATGGGTCATTCTAAAAGTGCGTAGGAAACAATAACTCTATTCCTATGAGCCAATCGTCGGATTTCGGCGCAATTCAAACCATTTCCAAATTGATTTGCGTGGGGAAACGTGAAGGAGTGGAGTTTCCTCAAATGGCTGGGAAAAAATTTAAACGAAACAAGGGTAAGTAATAACATTTATAAGAAGCATTTACATTTTATCTATAAATATTGTTATTTGCAGATTTTACAGTGCACGATCAAATCGACGCAGTCTTGTTAGTTTAGGGAATAGAAGTCTCCATGTGCTCATAAGATAATAGCATGGAACAAAAGCCGGTTTCCCCACTGCGTACTTTTCGAATAATGTATTGGCTGCGAGACCAGTCTGAGTTCAGAAAGAAGACATTTCACAAAGGCAACATTTTGCAGAGTAAACAAGTTTTATAAGTGGGTTAGCCAGAATTCTTTTACCATCGATGAGTCGACGAGCACATATTAAGAAGCATACGTGTTACAAATATGAGATTCTACTCCACAATAATTTAGTCGATAGTTTAGCTGTAGCACACTATACATTGTATTGGAATCGTATTGCAAAATAAAATAGAAATCTCTTCGATTTTTGATAATCAAGAGTGTGGTGGTTTCGTTAGGCAGATCTGCGAGTCCATGCACCATGATATATGTTTTTGGGGCCGAGCAGGTAATTGGCCTGCTGCTGTCGAGTACAGTCTATGGGGATGCCATCTATGGTTTGGTGGACTAAGCCCCTCCTTATTTATGTTTTGATGGTGATAGGCAAATATTTTAGGCCACACGACAGAGTTGTGGTACCATCTGACGGGAGGAGGCGCTCCGCCAGCAGGTGGTATTTTGAGGGCAATTAATTAATTGTTATTAATGCAATTAATAATTATTATTTATTAATTTAATTAATTAATTAATTGATATCAAGTAGAAATAATTTTTGGGAAGATGGGAGAGAAAAGAAAAAATTGAAAAACCCCAGGGTAAATATCCGAGGTGGAAATTGCACCCACAACTTCTGGGTTGGCAGCCAAGTGCATTAACCCCTAGGCTACAGAGGCAAACTATTTACATTGTGGTAAAAATTTTTTCTTTTACACGTAAATTCAAAAATTCGGTTAATTTTTATCGTTCAGTAGTTTGCTTTATTTTATCTACCCTCTTTCGGATTTGTTCTTCTGCTGCCTAGAAACAAAAATTTAATTCTATCCTCTGTGCATATAGCACTTACGGCTCAGACAATGGCTGACCTTGCCGATAAAAAAAAATTCGAATTCATCGTCATTTGACATGAATTCCATAAACAAAATACTATCTGCGTCGGACCTAAACAAACACATGGACTCAAACAGCGTTTCTCTTCACAACGCACTCCATATTTCGAAAGGCGTCATTTACGGCAACGATCTCGTCAAAATCTCTGAAGAAGCTATATTAGGCGAACTCAATTCTCAAAATATATGTGAAAACAAAAACGTTATAAAAAGTCAACGGCAGGCTGGAGGAAACGGGAAACTTATAATAATCACATTTGACTCTGCATCTTTACCCAATGATATAAAATTGGCAACGAAACAGTACGACCGTATATTCCACTTCTTATGACATATTCAACTGCTCTCACTTTGGCCATATAACAAAATACATCAAACATAACAAAATATACTTCAACAGTGGACATGTATAACTGAACACCGAAATAAATTCAAGTCTTGCATACGTTGTATTGAAAACATTTTATAATTTAGTCCGTTAGTTATTTAATTCCGTTATTATATTTTATTCGTCTGTCTGCTCAGTAGTCACGTAGGCTAGTCACCGAAACAACAGTAATCTTTAATTATCTCATTTCGTCTTTGCTTCTAAAAACGTTCTTGCCTAAGCGTAGTTTCCTAAGTTAAGAGTTGGTCAGTATATAAGTTACAGATAAGTTACAGATCAGTATATAAGTTAAATAAGTTACAGAATGTAAAGCACAACGTGCTGTAAAAAACTAAATAAATAAAATTTAATAATTATTAATTTGTAAAGCACGTCGCGCTGTAAACCTAAATCTTTATTTAATAAATAAAGTTTATTTAATTATTGATTGGCGCCCGAGCAGATACCTCGCGTCTGACTATCGTATTGTAAGGTTTCACGAGTTCCAAGTTTGAAAGTGTGTTTTGGCCCCTTAGTACGGACAAGAAAAAGGACGAGCTGCGTCGGCTCAGCCACGTCACTAAAAAATACTTAAAAAATCACAAATATTAAATAATATAAATCTAAACGATCAATGCAATATTAAATTAAGTAAGAAGTTAACAAAAGGAATCCAAGCGGTCAGAAACATCAAACATACAAATAAACTATCAAAAGCAGCCTAAGCGGTCAGAGCCAACGAAAATTCGAAAAAATTAAAATAAAAAAAAATAAATTTTACAAATTAAACCAAAGTGAATAAAATAATGAAAAAAAATAAAATCCTAATTTATAAAAAAATAACATAACATAACATACATGTGTAAAAATAAACATCATAAAGGGGACAAATCTACGACAACAGTGGAAGGAGTGATGATAGGCAAGAAGCGGTAGAAATTACAGCTAGTAACGGAGTCAGCAACGCCAGAGACATCAGCAAACATCACTAGCGTGATCAGCGGTAGAAATTACAACTAAGTTAATTTTTGCTTTTTTCTTTTTAGTTTGATTTATTAAATTCCTTTCAATAGTACAGTCTCTGATAGCATTCCTTAATTCAATTTTTTCGTGAGGAATAGTAATAGAAGCCATAATATTTTGTTTGTTAATCATCTATTATTAGTACATAGATGTAAGTATTATTTGCTTATTTAACAGCTGAAATATAATTAGATTAATAACGAAATTTGGTATTAAATTAAGGCGGAAAATGTGAATAAGTGTGGAAAAGGAATTAGCGGCATTTCTTTCGAGAATAAATTTTCAAACAAGACCCCAAGTCCCAAGTCCAGTCCCAACACCTCGTCCTTCTCTCACAATCAAAACAAGAAATTTACTTATAAAAACCACCATTCAAGAGTTACTAAATCCCAAAAGCTAAGAAGAGGCAGACATTCATATAGAATGCGAGACGTCGTTAAATGTCTCAGGGAATTCTCGCGCAAAAAAGGGAGAATTGAGTTCTTGGAGGATGGCGGTGGATAGGATTTTTGTAATGTACGGAAAAAATAAAAGTACACCAATTTTTGCTATTTTGCACACGATACGACACAAAATTATCGGTTAGGCTGATGCAACACATGAATCTACTCTCGAACATCAGATGACAGTTTTGGTTCAGCGAAACAGTAGTTTTGAAGAATTTTGTCAAGGCCTTCAAATATGCTTGAAATTGGTAAATATGAACCATAGCGTAAACCAAGCAAACAATTTCTGCCGGAGTCAAACTCCTAGACCATCTAAATATTCCAACCAACCACAGAGGCAAGTAAAATTATAACCGCAAATTATAACCGCAATACATTTTACCCAGAATTGGTTAACTGACCACAACGCCAAATTGTTAGAACCACCACTTCCACCCAAACCGCCGGTACCAATGGAAGTTAATGGATCCCTGCAAACCAGACAGATCGACTACCAAAACAGACCACATATCCAAACTAGGGTACCATTCTAACAAACACAAATTTGTCGCCGACCGTTCCAAACACAACCCTTTAATCCAGCGCAAATATTTACAACAGGCAACCAGTAAAACAAAAGACCGCATTCGCAACAAACGCAGAAACCAAATAAAAATAAAAGAATTTTTATGACAGATACCAGTGTATGAAGACGAGACTGGGGAAGAAATTTCCGTAGAAACAGACAATGATATCGGCAACATAAATTTTTTAGATTAAACTCTTCCTCTCAACCTTATCTTTTGTTCATCATGAAAAATGGTAGCAAACTGAAGATCCTACTAGATACAGGATGGAATAAAAACTATGTAGTCGACAATCTAGTACGAAAGCCAATTCCGAACGAAAAACCCTTTTCAGCTAATTCGGTGGGAAGAAAGGATTTAATAACACACCACAATTTTATTGAAATATTTAATGAACTTATAGGGAAACAAAAATTTTACATATTACCAGGTTTAGAAACATTTGATGGAATAATTGGAAATGACACCCTTAGAACCCTAAATGCAGAAATTTATACCGAAGCTAACTTTACTCTCCTGGATAAATATTGCTATCCCCTGAACCAACTTGAAATGGAAGCGGTTAGTAACATTCAGCTACGTCTTAATCACCTTGCACCTGAAGAGGAAATTGAGTTTAGAGACATCAGTTTTCATAAAAAACTGTCCTACACATTTTCAGACCCGGATAATAGTTTGACCTTTATCACCAGTGTAAACCTATTTTTTCGTAGACTTACCCATATCCCATGGCGCTCAAAACAGAAATTGACACCCAAATCAATGAGCTTCTTCGTGATGGCATTATAAAACCATCAAAATCATCTAGTATGGGTCGTACCGAAAAGAGAAGATGCGTCGGGAATTAAGAAGTTTCGCATTATTATCGATTTCAGGAAATGGAATGAAGAAACTATACCTGACAAATATCCGATCCCGGATATAAGCACAATTTTGTTTAATCTGGGCTCCAATAGCTATTTTTCCACAGTTGACTTAAAAAGCGGATTCCATCAGATAGCTCTCGACGAAGCGGAATTCGAAAAGACAGCCTTTTCCAAGAACTATGGAATATATGAATTCACTCGACTACCATTCGGGCTCAGAAATGCCCCTGAAAATTTCCAAAGAACATTTGATGATATTCTGCGTGAGCACATAGGCAAAAGATGTTATGTCTATATAGTTGGCTATGCCGAAATATCAAAACCATTAACAGAAATCCTGCGAGGGGAACTTGGGCGTGTCCCAAAAAATGTTTCTAAGAAAACCCTACTAACTCTTAACGAGCAACAAATTAAAGCGTTCAAAAATTCAAAATTTGTCTTATTCCCGGGATATGATGCTTCATTATCCAAATTTCGAAAAGCCCTTTGAGTTAACTACAGATGCGTCAAATTAGGGCCTGGGAGCGGTCCTAGCCCAAGAAGGTCGAGCAATTTCATTCCTGTCGAGAACCCTTGGACGTTCAGAAGAACATTACGCAGCAAATGAGTAGAAGATGTTAGCGATAGTTTGGGCTTTACAGTCATTACGTTGTTTTCTTTATGAAACAAAAAGGGTAAAGATCTTTACTGACCATCACACGCTGACAACACTAACGCTAAAATGAAACGGCGGAAAGCGCAATTTGAGGAGTACAACCACGAGGTGATTTATAATCCGGCAAACACTAACATTGTTGCAGATTACTCATCAAGACTCCAAAGAAGAAACATTAATTCACTCACAGCAACAGTGCATAGTAGCAGTAGCTCTCCAGAAAACTTAATATACTCCACTGAATTGCCCATGAATGTCTTTAAGAACCAAATAATCATACAAATAGACCAAACTCCACACTACCAATTTAAGAGAGTTTTCCCCACTTATAACAGACACACCATAGTAGAACCGAACTATACCGAAGGAAAACTGACAAAATTGCTCAAGCGGTACTTAAACCCTTCATTGGTTAATTGCATAAAATCTCCGGAAGATGTCATGCTTAAAATTCAAAGTATTTACCCATCACACTTTTCAGTTTTTAAGATTAGGTTCACACAAACATTGGTTGTAGATATCGTAAGTGAGGATGAGCAAAGGTCTATCATAATAAAAACCCACAATAGAGCTCATGGAAACGCAAATGATAACATAAAACAAATTTTGGAACTTTGTTACTTCCCAGCGTTGGCAAGAAAAATTAAGCAAATTGTGAAAATCTGTAAGATTTGCAAAGAAAGTAAGTACGAGAGGCATCCAAATAAACCTATGTTAGGGCACATACCTAAACCTACATACCCCGGACAAGTTGTTCAGATCGACATATTTACTACAGAGAAACGCCGAATTCTAACAGCAATAGATAAGTTCACGAAGCCTGCTGTAGTCAAAGTAATGTCAGGTAAAGACGTTGGCTCCATCCGTAAGACACTAAGAGAAATTGTTTTTTATTTTGGGGTACCGAAATCAATCGTTTTCGACAATGAGAAATCTCTAACTTCTGCAACGATCCGTTTCATGTTAGAAAATGAACTCAATATGGAGATTTATACGGTACCACCCTATAAAAGACAGGTAGAACGATTTCATTCGACCCTTTTTGACCTGATGAGATGCATAAAGCAAGAGAGAAATATTGACGATTTTGAGGAATTATTAGAATATGCCGTTAGCACACAAAAGGAATATGAATGGACTCTGGAAAATAGCGAAAAAACTTAGAGGAAAGTATTAAAAACATACAAGAACAATAAAGAAAGAGTAAAGGCTGGTCACAGAAAAGAAGGAAGTTCTAGATGTATGGCGAATACACTATGAGCAAAAGTTTAAAAAAGGTGATAAGACTCTGGTTGAGGAAGGAATCTTCTATGAACCGCATATAGAAGGAGGGAAGTAATTGATAGGCCGATTAGAGAGAAAGAGGTGGATTTCACTATTTAGACATTGAAAAGACGGAAAGCCGCTGGACCAGGACCAGAGGTAAAAAAAAAACATTAACGAAGTTGTTCCAAAAGGCCTGGGAAGAGAACAGGGTCTCAAATGAATGGAAGGAGAGCCTCACTATACCAATCCACCGAAAGGGTAATAGTAGTTATGACTGCAACAACTACAGACCGATTAACCTCTCCTTAACAGTGTATAAGCTGTACACGACAGTTCTAGAAAAGTGGCGCAGAACAGTCGTGGAAGAAAACGTGGAGGAAGAACAGCCAGAGTTCATGAATGGGCGGCAAACACAGGACCATATATTTACTGGTCAATGGTATTGAAGCCCTCTTTTGTTTAATATATTCCTTGATGAAGTTGCCAAGTCATGTAGAACACGGATTGATAGAATCAAAATCGGAATGTGGAGATTACAACCTATATATCTTCAATTCTTACTATATGCAGACGATATTATCATCTTCGCAAACAAAACCGGCTGACTACAACAAGCGGTGGAGGTATGGATTAATGAACTAAAAATAAAAAAGAATGACGGTGAATGTTGACAAGACTAAAGTTATGTGGGTCTCTAAAGCGGACAAATCAAATGAGAATTTAACAATAATGTACGATGGAAAATCTCTGGAAAGAGTGGAAGCTTTTGAATAGCTAGGGATCATAGTGTCTTGCGATAGGAGAATTGACCAGGAGTTGATGAACCGTAGAGGAAGGCAATATCGGCCTACTACCAAATTAGCAGTGCCATTGTGAGTGAGAGATAAGCACACAAACCAAAATTAAGCTGTATATTACAGTAATCGTGCCAATAGCTCTATATGGGACTGAAAGCTTACCTCTATTAGATAAGCACTTAAGTGAGCTCCAGGCTGCCGAAATGAAGTACCTAAGAAGAGCCGCAAGGAAAACAGGGACATTGAAAAGCCGGAAAGCCGCTGGACCAGGACCAGAGGTAAAAAAACATTAACGAAGTTGTTCCAAAAGGCCTGGGACGAGAACAGGGTCTCAAATGAATGGAAGGAGAGCCTCACTATACCAATCCACCAAAAGGGCAATAGTTATGACTGCAACAACTACAGATCGATTAACCTCTCCTCAACAGTGTATAAGCTGTACACGAAAGTGCTAGAAAAGTGGCGCAGAACAGTCGTGGAAGAAAACGTGGAGGAAGAACTGCCAGCGTTCATGAATGGGCGGCAAACACAGGACCATATATTTACTGGTCAATGGTATTGAAGCCCTCTTTTGTTTAATATATTCCTTGATGAAGTTGCCAAGTCATGTAGAACACGGATTGATAGAATCAAAATCGGAATGTGGAGATTACAACCTATATATCTTCAATTCTTACTATATGCAGACGATATTATCATCTTCGCAAACAAAACCGGCTGACTACAACAAGCGGTGGAGGTATGGATTAATGAACTAAAAATAAAAAAGAATGACGGTGAATGTTGACAAGACTAAAGTTATGTGGGTCTCTAAAGCGGACAAATCAAATGAGAATTTCACAATAATGTACGATGGAAAATCTCTGGAAAGAGTGGAAGCTTTTGAATATCTGGGGACCATAGTATCTTGCGATAGGAGAATTGACCAGGAGGTGATGAACCGTACAGGAATGCAATATCGGCCTACTACCAAATTAGCAGTACCATTGTAAGTGAGAGATAAGCACACAAACCAAAATTAAGCTGTATATTACAGTAATCGTGCCAATAGCTCTATATGGGACTGAAAGCTTACCTCTATTAGATAAGCACTTAAGTGAGCTCCAGGCTGCCGAAATGAAGTACCTAAGAAGAGCCGCAGGGAAAACTAGAAGAGCCAGAATAAGAAATGAACGAATAATAGCAGAAGTTGGTCGGAGAAAATCCATAATAGAGATAATAGAGGAAAGACAACTGAAATGGTTTGGACATGTGCAGCGCATGGACGAGAGAAGAAAAGCAAAACAAATAGCCGAAGTAAAGGTTGAAGGAACTGCACCAAGAGGTAGACCACCCAACACTTGGGATGACCGGATCAAAGCGATAGGAAGAAAGAGGAAATGAGGAAAGATTACAGGACCGAAAGGAATGGATATCCTGAGACTACCCCGACACCTCACAAAATAAGGGGAATGAAGAGGAAGAAGAAGAAGAATACAACCATTCCATACATTCCACAACAGAGAAAATACCAGAAGACTTGTTTTTTGGGAGAACAGTCTCTTTCAGTTCACAGGATTACGAGGAAACTTGGAAAAAGAATTATGAAAAGCTAGTAGCCAAACAAAACCATGATATAAAGTACTACAATAAAATGAGGGCAAAAATAAAGATTTACCAACCGGGGGACAACATTTTTGTCAAACAGAATAAAAGATTGGGCACTAAGCTTTCAGGAACTTATAAAGAAGACATAGTCAAGGAAAACAAAGATACAGTGGTTATAACAATGACAGGGAAGGTGGTTCATAAAAGTAACATAAGAAATTAATTAGAACTCGACTTCAGTGACTCCCTCAAAAGAAAGGATGAATACTCTATACCATTCCCTCTCCCTTTTTAAACCACATTCCTAAACATCTGAATGTAACAATTGGTTATAGGTGTCAAAACCCTATATGGGACATTCTTTACAAATAAAGCTCATAGTGCTGTTTACAAATAAAGTAGGGGATAAACTGAAAGTTAGAAAAAATTTGTAGATATTAATTTAGACAATAACCCTATTGAAAATGCAAAATGAAAAAAAAACTTGTTTTTTCATTTTAAACGTTAAGGCAACAATGATTCCAATAAATAAATCTGAACCAATTGGGACGATTGGATTTAAGTGGGGAGGAGTTAATATAACAGTTAATATAACAGTAGAATATTTTGTCCGTCTGTCCGTTAGTTATTTAATTCCGTTATTATATTTTATTCGTCTGTCTGCTCAGTAGTCACGTAGGCCAGTCACCGAAACAACAGTAATCTTTAATTATCTCATTTCGTCTTTGCTTCTAAAAACGTTCTTGACTAAGCGTAGTTTCCTAAGTTAAGAGTTGGTCAGTATATAAATTACAGATAAGTTACAGATCAGTATATAAGTTAACTAAGTTACAGAATGTAAAGCACAACGTGCTGTAAAAAACTAAATAAATAAAATTTAATAATTATTAATTTGTAAAGCACGTCGCGCTGTAAACCTAAATCTTTATTTAATAAATAAAGTTGATTTAATCCAAAGTTATGAAAAAATAAAAATATATATTTACAAAATTAATAATCATAAGTGAAAAAAGAACAAGAACTAAATACAAAAATTAATAAAGAAAAAAACTAAAAAATCCAAAGTTATGAAAAAGTAAAAACGAAAAATTTAAATTTGCAAAATTAAAATTTTCAAGTGGGAAAAAAATCGTGAACAAAGAAGAAAAAAACTGAAATCTGTAGTAATAAGTATATCTGATGTTAGTGCAATGTTAAGTTAAGTTAAGTTAAGGCTATGTTATGTTATGTTATAGCAATGTTAGGTGAAGATATAAAAAAGAAATAAAAGAGTGGCATTCTGAATACGGCGGTCAAACCGAACAGACATGTTTAATTACTACAAAATCAGAAGTGGGATAAACGACCAAACGCAACAGAATCGAAAATTTTTTTTTTACCTAGCGTGTGTTGTAGAAAAGTGGAAATGCTAAACGAAAGTGACTTCACCCTTGAACAGTTAAGGCGCTATTGC
>JAWNKX010000308.1:0-29496 GCA_035041755.1 Cacoxenus indagator | reverse complement strand
ATGCTAGGCAGATCGTTTTGTTTATAAATAGTGCTCCAGATTGTTAAAAGTGAACCATTACTATTAAAAAAGGATTATCGTAGAGTACAAGAACTGTTCGGCTGTATTTCGGTTTGTGACAGTTGAAGGAGTTGCGTTCATATAATTGTGGTTTCATTTCATTTTCGGGCACCTTCAGCGTTTATTTCTAACATTGCCCTTCAGTTCCTCTTGTTCTCGTTTTGACTCGCACTCAAAGTGTTACGGAAAAGCCCGTTACTACACATTTTTTGGTGACCCCGA
Organism: Cacoxenus indagator; assembly: GCA_035041755.1. Lineage (NCBI taxonomy): Eukaryota > Metazoa > Arthropoda > Insecta > Diptera > Drosophilidae > Cacoxenus > Cacoxenus indagator. The sequence continues at coordinate 29,214 of JAWNKX010000308.1, read as the reverse complement.
CTTAATTGTTCTTAGAAAAAGGAACAAAGTGATTATGGTACATAAACCTTCATACGGTTTTTAGCTACAGTACAGCACCGTAGCATAAATACAGTGATACGGTTAATCAAGCAACGCAACGTATATAGGGAACGAACAGTGCTGTGCGGTACTTAATAACAATTGTGCTTCGTATGTACAGAAAACAACAAAGGCTAGCGCAGTATTATCATTATCTCGTTTTTTAGCCTATTATTATTTTTAGCCTATACATATTCATAAATATATGTTATTGTTTACGAACCGTTGGTAAGAAGTTCCCGCTAGTTAGATTGATACATACATACGGTATAACATTTGATAAATTCATATGGTACAAATACGGTACACACATCCGGTATTTACCTAGAACTTGAATACGATATACATCTACAGTGCAAACGGCACTGTATACGGGCAATTTATTTCGTTTCGTCAAAATGCAAAACGAAAATGTTATTACGCCAGCAGCTAACGTTTCAGTAGCAGCGACGCCTGCGTCGACTGACACCGCATTGGCCACGACGTCAGCGGCTGCTAACATTAACAATGTCAACTTTAATAAGCTCAAGGCGCAAGCGTTTTTCGATTCGGTGCAATAAATTGAAAGTCACGTCAGTAATGGTGAAATTAACGTGATTAGTGAAGATGAGCTTGGCGAACATATAAAAATTCTTGAGCAGACTCAAGTCATATGTGGTATGTTAAACCAGACTCGCTAAGTGTAATCATTTCCTGCCTCATCTTGCGTGCTGAAAGAGGACAGCACAACAACGAAGCTGAGGGTGGCTTTTGATGGGTCTGCAACCACATCATCAGGCTACTCATTGAACGACGTTCTAATGGTTGGGCCAACTATTCAACCGAAGTTGATAAAGAAGCTGCTTCGCTTTCGCACGTTCCGCGTCGCTCTAACGAGTTACATTTGGAAGATGTACCGCTGTACGAGTGTTAGAGCCTGATAATTACGTACAATGCATTTTATGGAGATCAGGAGGTACCAGTCTTGCCGATGTTATTTATTTCAGTACGCACTATGCACCAGTTAGCTGTAGACGAGCAGGCTGCATTTCCCATTGGCTCAGAAACATTGTGTCGGAATTTTTACGTTCACGATTTAATCACCGGAGGCAATTCAATGATAGAGGTCGTGAACATCACGAATCAAACCGCTGCAATATTGGCCAAGAGAGATTTCAGAATCAGAAAATGGTGCTCCAGTAAGCCATTCGTGTTGGAGGATGTTCCCCAGGCAGAAGGGCATCGCTTAAACTCAAACGGCACTGATGTAGTGAAAGCTCTTGGACTTGCGTGGGATTCTGCTTCTGACAGTTTTCTAGAAAAAAATTTTCTTGCAGGGTCGATTTGGACAACCTTGTTGAATACTTTGGACAAACGGCACTGATGTAGTGAAAGCTCTTGGACTTGCGTGGGATTCTGCTTGTGACAGTTTTCTAGAAAAAAATTTTCTTGCAGGGTCGATTTGGACAACCTTGTTGAATACTTTGGACAAGCGCAACGACTAAAGTTCCCTCGTCTCGCACTTATTCCTGATGGTGATATTGAAGTTCATGGGTTTAGTGATGCCAGTGTAAACGTTTAACATTTAAGAATAGTACTAATGCACATTTGTTTTGTTCCAAATCTCGTGTTGCTCCGTTGAAAACGTTGACTATCCCAAGCAAAGATTATTCATTTATATAGAGGTTACATTTCTCTCAAAAGCTTTTTGAGCTTTCTTCAAATAAATAGAACCTATGCGAATATATTACTTCTCTACTATTAACATCGAAGTAGCAGCGCAGCCGCTAACTACTGAACTGAAGTAACTAGGCAAACAGAAATATTAGAAGGTGGGTGACTGTTGTGAAATCGAAGCAAGCAATGTTTCCCCTTCTTGTAGTCTTCCACTATTTTGTGTTCTTAGCGCGAATTAGCATGAAAAGGAATTTCTGTATATCACCTTTGTTTTGGTTATTTTAATTGCCGTCATCCATTTTTATTTTGATTGTATTGATGTTGTTGTGGGAATGATAGCAAAAAAGGAACATGTATAGGTTTGACGCGATTTTTTATGAATGAGGAACATGATTTTTGTTATTGCAATTCCCACCACCTACTTATATTGGTTTTGGTGGGACTTTTAATGAATAAATAATTATAATAATAACGAATAAATTATTCGTTCGGGCTATTAGAAATAAAGAAATAAATAAGTAAAATTGATTTAAAATGTATATTTTGCGCTATATATATCGAAAAACCGAAGTTGAATACAGCTAATTCTACCTTGACTACCAGGCAAACAGAAAAAACAGCAAGCAACTGCAAGTGTCCCATGTAAAAACGATATCAAACCATCTGCGCTACTGCGAATACAGGAAAGCCAAAGAAATAAAATTTGCCTTTGACTGCCCAACAACAAAGCGTATGACATTTGTTTTTTCCTTATTTGCGGAACATAAGGGAAGACAAAGAAAAAAAATTTGCCTGCGTATATGAATATGTATACTTTTTGCGTGCACGCAAACCTGAACTCATCATCGAAACACGAGCTCGGGGCCTGACAAGCGAAAATTAACTTGTGGGCTACGATGCGAAGCGGGGCGCGTGCGGGAATAAAAATTCCTCTTTTTTGCTACGATCACGCAACAACAAAGTCTAGACCATTTGTTTTTTTTTCATTGCTGATCACAAGGAAAGAAGAGGAAAGAACACAACACAAAGTAAGGGTGACGAAATTTGCTTTGCGCTATTGAGACTCGAACTTCGACTACTGTGCGTATTTCTCGTACAGTCAACTGCCAAATCTTGAATCACCATAATGAATAACAAAAGTTCAAATTATGGGGATATTCCAGTTATGGAAGATATATTATATTAATTTTTCACTATAAACGCACTCAATTCGAATCATGAAGATATTCGACTTTTAAAAGTTTGACCTACGGAAATTCGACGATAGTTAAAAATTTCACTTGGGTTTCTCTGGCTGTTCAATAAATGTGAATTCACTGTACTTTCTGTTGAAATGGATTTTGATTTCTGCCACAACCGAAAATTGTCATAAAGAAGTTGAAGTCAAAAATCAAAACTTGCCACTGTGTGGGTGACCTTGTTGTGTAGGTGTGGTACCTGTATGAGATTGTGTTGGTTTTCTGTGTCTCCCTTGCGTGCGAAATGTGATAAGTTTGAGTGTATTGTGTAGGTATAGTGCGTGTATGAGATTGTGTTGGTTTTCTTTTTTGCCCTTGCGTGCAAAGTGTGATAATTTTGAGATTATTGTGTAGGTATAGTGCGTGTATAAGATTGGTTTCTTATTGTGTGGGAAAATTTTTGTACGATTTTGCTTTGTTTTCATGTCTTCTTTTTTGCTGGCCGCTTGGTATTTTCATTTCATTCATATAAATGAATATAGGCAAAATACAAGGCAGCCATGGCTCGAACTTTAAAAAAATCAATGAAAGAAGACACTGTCTCTGATTTTTGTTTTTATTATGTCTTTCTAGTGTATTTATTTTCTTTGAATATCATACTCCCGCCCAATTTGTTTATGCAAACCCAAGCAAAGCACAGCAATATGTTACGCTGAATAAGTTGAACAGACAACAATAATGTTGATGTACAGAATCAGTGTCGGATTCTAATCGTTTCTGAAGAGTCTCTCCGGCCATTTTTTTAAGAGAGAAATGTAACCTCTATATGAATAAGTTCTCTCTGATCCCAAGACTGGAGTTATGTTGCACCATTTTGCTGGCGCTACTCATTAACAAAATCGCACGTTTGAAGCTTTTTAATTGCAAGTATTACTGCTGATCTGACTCAGCTTTTTTTAAGAGAGAAATGTAACCTCTATATGAATAAGTTCTCTCTGATCCCAAGACTGGAGTTATGTTGCACCATTTTGCTGGCGCTACTCATTAACAAAATCGCACGTTTGAAGCTTTTTAATTGCAAGTATTACTGCTGATCTGACTCAGCCGTATCGTTATCGTGGACCAGTAGCGAGCCATAAAGATTTCAAACATTTGTGACGAATCGGGTTGCAACCCTTCAAAAGCTCACCTCTGGCATGAAGTGGCGGTATGTGCCAAGTAATCTTAAGCCAGCATACATATTGTCCAGGGGAGCACGTCCCAGTGAGCTCGTCAACTCGACACTGTAGCTACACGGGCCTTTCTTTTTTGTTATTTTTTTATTCCATTTCTTTAAATTTACATTGAGTTAGTAGGTACGCAATGACTAAGCACTGATCTCACGTGGGGCAGACCCAAGTAGCATCAAAATTCACCGAGTCACAAGGACTGGGCTGAGTTGGTCTTAATTGCTAATTTTTTTTGTGATCATGTGATAATAAAGCTCATGTCTACGTACTAAACTTAATTAAACTAAAGCTAATATTCAATTTAAAATTCAATACCTACAATGACATAGACTATTCAAACAAGGAGAAAAAATGCATGTTACAAATTTAGAAAGCAAGTTATGTTAATTCAACGACGCTAACAATTTAGTCTTTATAACATAAGAAGAGGTGGGAGGAGCAGCACATGCAAAGTGGGTATTAAAAGATTTGCATAAGACATAGAATGGATCATGGTGCAAATAAGAGGCCCTACAAAAGGGAAGACTAACATTTTGACTCAGATGAATTCAATGTTTTCAGTATCGTCAAGGGAGACCAGTTCTGACGAAAACGATGAAAGAACAGAGATTAAGACTCCACCACCAACGCGGCCATAACGATCTTTACGAGACGTAGAGTAAGAAAATTTGAAAGTTGAGAACATGAAAATTTCAGAGTTGAGAACATCACGGCAAAGCCAAGTCTCAACGAAAACGATAATGTCAGAACTGAAAGAAAAACTTCTAAGATAAAATGAAGTAAGTTTAGATTTTAGCCCTCTAACATTTTGAAAATGTAGACTTAGTTTTTTGGAGATTTGGAAGAAGCAGAAGATGAAGCTGAAGCAGTGACTGGTAAAGTAACCTGCAAAGGCCTAGACTTTTTCCTAGGAATAAACTCATGGACCACCATTTGGGCAGGCCAGAATTTAGAGTCACAGTTGATTGAAAATACTTCAATAGAAACTGAAAACTTGACAGAAGAGCCTCCTCTGGGGCTAGAAAAAATAAACTTATGAATATTAATATTCGAAAGGTAGTATGATTTTGATGACATATAGTGTGCAACGTCGTCACAGGTTGTCTCCTTACCCAACCTGGAAATAAAAACATGTTTACGAGGATCCATCACCTTCAAAGTACATGGCAGTGGAGTAAAGGCAGAGTTAGAATTTCAAGAACTCATAGGGGCAGGCAAAGTACAGCACGAGCTAGAGACTTTATTAGAAGATGGAGCAGAAGTTACAGTAGTAGGACAGGGAATGAAGGAAGTAGTGGGGGAAAAGTTGAAAGCAACAGATGAAGTAGTAGTAGAGGGGATAATGGTTGACGGAGCTACTGGAATTAGAGGGGGATGGGACGATTGGGAAGATATGGAAGAAAGTTCAGAAGAGTAAGTGGGTAAACTTTGAGAAGCAGTAGAACAAGTTGGTGGGGAATGACAAGAAAGTGGCTGATTAGACGAAAAAGGAATAAGTGGTGCTGTGGTAGGCGCAAGATTATGAGGGGATAATGGCGGCAGTTGTACTGGATTAGTTGTCTTACTTTCATTTTAATTTGGTCACGCTTTTTTTGTATATGGTGTTTCCAGTTTATTTTACTGTCAATATATAATCCTAAGTACTTGGCTTCTTTTTGAATGGTTACGTCGTCTCCGTCAATATTTATATGGATTGGTGTGAATCTAGTCTTGGTAGTGTATATAACTTGTACTGTTTTGTTTTTGTTTATTTTAATATGCCATTTTCTAAGCCAGTCAAGTGTTTAATTAAAGTCTACTTGCAACATGGATGTTGCAGTATTTATGTTTTTATGAGCACTTAGGAGTATTGTGTCATCGGCGAAAGTTGCAATCATCGACGAATTGTGAGTGGGATATGGTATGTCTGCTGTGTATATGGTATATAATGAAGATCCTAGCACACTTCCCTGTGGAACTCCTGAATTTATTTCTCTAATGGTTAAGTATTCGTCTGAGTATTTAACTAAGAAGTATCTACCTGTGATATATGATGTTAAGAGATGTGCTATGTTTTGAGGGAATATATTGTTAAGTTTTCCTTTGAGTCCTTTATGCCAAACCTTGTCAAAAGCTTTTTCCACGTCCAAGAAGAGTCCAATATAAAATTTATTATCCTCAATGTCATTTAGAATTTTGTGCGTAACTCTGTGCACTTGTTGTATCGTTGAATGACTTCTTCGGAATCCAAATTGGTGATTTGGAATAATGTGCCTGCGTTCTATTATTGGCAAGAGTCTACTTCTTAAAATCTTTTCGAAGATTTTTGAGATTACAGGGAGTAGACTGATTGGTCTATAAGACTCTGCATTTGATGCGTCTTTACCTGGTTTCGGGATGGCAATAATCTCAGCTACTTTCCAGACTCTCGGAAAATAGTTCAGTCTGAACATAGCGTTAAAGATGTTTCTTAGATATTTTATAGCTTGTACAGGTAGTTCTCTCAGGAGTTTCCCATTTATTTTGTCATATCCAGGGGACTTTTTTTCCTCTATGTCATTATTAATGCATTTTCTTATTTCTCCTATGGGGGTCTTTTCATGTTTTATATGTTCTGAACCTCTGCTAATATCTGTGTTCAGCTGTATATCATCTGAGTTGGTGGCGATTTCTGTAAAAACCCTTTCGAAATAGTCCGCTAATACTTTAGCTTTGTCCAAGTTCGTCTTTGCCCATAACCCGTTTTCCATTTTTAGAGGAGCCTGATGATTACTTTTATTTGACCATCCTTTAGTAGCTTTCCATAAAGAGTAGTCCGTTTGACTCGTGGGTGTTAAGCTCTTGAGATATGATGTTAATTGTTTGTTTTTTAATACCTGAATCATTTTTTTAACCTCTTTAGTGCCTTGTTGTACTGTCTTTTTGTGTCAGGAGATCTTGTGGTTGACCAGGTTTTCCGTAGTTTACATTTTTTATTTAATAGTCGTCGTAGTTGAGGTTGTGTGTAGAATGTCCAATTTTGCTGCTTCTTTTTTGGTGTCGATTGTATGACTGCTTTCATAGTCGTGTCACTCAGGAATACTATCGCTGACTCGATGTCCTCATATGATTTAAGAGGGATGTCGGTCATTAAATTAATGTGAATGTATTCCTTATAAGTATGCCAGTCAGTTCTGTTGTTGTACAGAAGTCTGTTTGCATGTGTAGGCGTGACGTGCGAGTCATATATTAATTCTATAGGGTTGTGGTCTGACGAGAGTTCGAATCGTGATAAGATTTTACATTTCCGAATGTCCAGGTTCTTTGTTATAAAAAAATCTATCAAGTCAGGCGTTTTATTAATGTCTGTTGGCCAATATGTTGGTTCGCCTGTACTCAAGTGTTTAGAGTTTGTGAACTGCATAGCGCTGAGGAGATTTTTGCCTTTTTTGTTCGTTAGCCTCGATCCCCACATAGTTTGTTTCGCGTTGTAATCACCGGCTGCAATGAAGCGTTGTCCAAGAGAGTTGAGGAAATTCTTATATTCTGTGTCTGTAATATTATGTTTTGGTGGGCTATATACAGCAGATATTGTGAGTGGTCCTACGAGATCATTAATTTGAATGTTCGTCGCTTGTATATAGTTATGCCGATAAGGCTCAAGCTCGTCGTGCTTTATGCACTGCTTAATAATTATGGCTGTTCCACCGTGCGCTGTGCCATCAAAGCTGTTATCATGAAGAAGTATTTGTAGTTCGTCAATATGGTTTTTCAGTCCATTTGCATTCCAAGTTATGATCCTTAATTTAGTTTCCATTTTGTTTGTCCATCTTCGATATGAGAATTGTTATGACGTTTATCATATTTGTGACTTGTTGAAACAATTGTTTCATCAGGTCTTTCATCTCAGTAATGTCAGTATTTATGTCAATGCTCTACTTATGTATTCATTGGTTGGATTCGTGAGTTGTTCCCTCTTAATCTTTTCGCCATTATTGTTGTCATTCTTATCCTATTCGTCATGGTCAGTGGCGTAGTGCATATTCCTAAGTACTGTCTGGAATCCCCGCTCCTCTTTCGGCATAAAGGTGTAGTTTTTAGTTTTGTTTTCCCTGAGCATCTTAACCACCGCCGAGTAGTTCGACGAGTCATTTGTCTGTATGCGTACTTCGTTGTTTTTAAGTGTTTTTAAAATGTAGTTTTGTTGTATTGTGTTGTTCAGAGCTTTGTTTAGTACGTTAATTTGTTCTACGTCCTGTACATATATTGGTGGTGGCTTTTGAATTTTAGTAGGTGGTCGAGGTTGATTTGGCGCATTAGAATTTGCTTCTGTTGTGGTTGTTGCTGGTTGGAACGAGGAGAGTGGCGTCGTTGGTGAAGCGCATTGTGCACTCCACGGCAGAGGCTGCATATTACCTGCTGCCATGGAACAGCTGACAGTTAGTTAAGTGGTAGAGCGAGAGGCTGCATTTGTTTGGATTGATGATCCGTTATTGTTTTCACTTTGTGAGTGTGTAGCTGTTTGATGTATTGCGGGAGATCAAGAACGCGCTCTCTCGAAATTAACGGGAAGTGAGGCTTGGTGTGTGTCACTGATATAGATGCTGTTGTTTGAACCGCTTGTTGATATGCCAAGATATTCGTTGTTGTTATTTATGCGGACAGCTGTTTGAGCGTGGGATACGCTCATGCTGTTCCTTGATGGATGATTTTGTTTTTGCGTGCTGCCCGTAGTCGGGAGACTGCGTTCAACAGGCATCTTGAGATAAGAACAATTGATTATCTTGTCTCTGTGATTTAAAGCGAAAGGAGACGACTAGTCGACTTGACAGTGCACTTGCGAATGAATAATAATAATAATTAATAATAATAATAATAATAATAATAATAATTAATAATAATAATAATTAATAATAATAATAATTAATAATAATAATAATTAATAATAATAATAATTAATAATAATAATAATTAATTATAATAATAATTAATAATATTAATAATTAATAATAATAATAATAATAATAATTATTAATAATGCTTTATGCACTGCTTAATAATTATGGCTGTTCCACCGTGCGCTGTGCCATCGGGGTGGTTTGTGGTATACACTTTGTACCCTCTAACTTGTAGGAAGTATTTGTTTGTGCAATGTGTCTCTGAGATTAGGGCTATGTCAAAGCTGTTATCATGAAGAAGTATTTGTAGTTCGTCAATATGGTTTTTCAGTCCATTTGCATTCCAAGTTATGATCCTTAATTTAGTTTCCATTTTGTTTTTCCATCTTCGATATGAGAATTGTTATGACGTTTATCATATTTGTGACTTGTTGAAACAATTGTTTCATCAGGTCTTTCATCTCAGTAATGTCAGTATTTATGTCAATGCTCTACTTATGTATTCATTGGTTGGATTCGTGAGTTATTCCCTCTTAATCTTTTCGCCATTATTGTTGTCATTCTTATCCTATTCGTCATGGTCAGTGGCGTAGTGCATATTCCTAAGTACTGTCTGGAATCCCCGCTCCTCTTTCGGCATAAAGGTGTAGTTTTTAGTTTTGTTTTCCCTGAGCATCTTAACCACCGCCGAGTAGTTCGACGAGTCATTTGTCTGTATGCGTACTTCGTTGTTTTTAAGTGTTTTTAAAATGTAGTTTTGTTGTATTGTGTTGTTCAGAGCTTTGTTTAGTACGTTAATTTGTTCTACGTCCTGTACATATATTGGTGGTGGCTTTTGAATTTTAGTAGGTGGTCGAGGTTGATTTGGCGCATTAGAATTTGCTTCTGTACCACTGCCGTCTTCAGCCGTTTCGTCTTGTGAGAGGAGTTCGAACCTGTTATTTGTATTAGGCGCGCTCAGGCAGTACGTTTGCAGTGTTGTTTGTGTTGTCGTTTGTGTTTGAGTTTTTTTCCTACTTTTTTTACTATTGCTATTTTGTTCGGAAGTGTTGTTGGGAGAGAGCTTACTACGGTTGCGTTTTATTTTTGACTCTTGTGAGTTTTGATTGGTTGAAGTTTGTACATGCGTGTTTGATGTCTTTTTTCTGATCAATGTTGTTGCCGAAGAAAGGGAGCAAATTGGCATTGTAGCTGAGAAAGATGACGTGGTGGTTGTTGTAATTAGTGAGATAGCAGCTGATGTCTGCGTTGTGGTTGTTGCTGGTTGGAACGAGGAGAGTGGCGTCGTTGGTGAAGCGCATTGTGCACTCCACGGCAGAGGCTGCATATTACTTGCTGCCATGGAACAGCTGACAGTTAGTTGAGTGGTAGAGCGAGAGGCTGCGTTTGTTTGGATTGATGATCCGTTATTGTTTTCACTTTGTGAGTGTGTAGCTGTTTGATGTATTGCGGGAGATCAAGAACGCGCTCTCTCGAAATTAACGGGAAGTGGGGCTTGGTGTGTGTCACTGATGTAGATGCTGTTGTTTGAACCGCTTGTTGATATGCCAAGATATTCGTTGTTTTATTTATGCGGACAGCTGTTTGAGCGTGGGATACGCTCATGCTGTTCCTTGATGGATGATTTTGTTTTTGCGTGCTGCCCGTAGTCGGGAGACTGCGTTCAACAGGCATCTTGAGATAAGAACAATTGATTATCTTGTCTCTGTGATTTAAAGCGAAAGGAGACGACTAGTCGACTTGACAGTGCACTTGCGAATGAATAATAATAATAATTAATAATAATAATAATAACAATTAATAATAATAATAACAACAATTAATAATAATAATAATAACAATTAATAATAATAATAATGATAATAATAATTAATAATAATAATAATTAATAATAATAATAATAATTAATAATAATAATAATAATAATTAATAATAATAATAATTAATAATAATAATAATTAATAATAATAATATTTAATAATAATAATAATTAATAATATTAATAATTAATATTAATAATAATTAATAATAATAATAATTAATAATAATTAATAATAATAATAATTAATAATATTAATAATTAATAATAATAATAATTAATAATAATAATATTTAATAATAATAATAATTAATAATAATAATAATTAAAAATATTAATAATTAATAATAATAATAATTAATAATAATAATAATTAATAATAATAATATTTATTAATATTAATAATTAATAATAATAATAATTAATAATAATAATATTTAATAATAATAATAATTAATAATAATAATAATTAATAATAATAATATTTAATAATAATAATAATTAATAATAATAATAATTAATAATATAAATAATTAATAATAATAATAATTAATAATAATAATAATTAATAATAATAATAATTAAAAATATTAATAATTAATAATAATAATAATTAATAATAATAATAATTAATAATAATAATAATTAATAATATTAATAATAATTAATTATAATAACAATTAATAATAATAATAATTAATAATAATAATAATAATAATAACAATAATAATAATAATAATAATAATAATAATAATAATAATAAATAATAATAATAATAATAATAATAATAATAATAATAATAATAATAATAATAATAATAATAATAATAATAATAATAATAATAATAATAATAATAATAATAATAATAATAATAATAATAATAATAATAATAATAATAATAATAATAATAATAATAATAATAATAATAATAATAATAATAATAATAATAATAATAATAATAATAATAATAATAATAATAATAATAACAATAATAATTAATAATAATAATAATAATAATAATAATTATAATAATAATAATAATAATAATAATAATAATAATAATAATAATAATAATAATAATAATAATAATAATAATAATAATAATAATAATAATAATAATAATAATAATAATAATAATAATAATAATAATAATAATAATAATAATAATAATAATAATAATAATGATAATAATAATAATAAAAAAGTTTTGTTGTTGTTATTGTTGTATTGAGTACGCACAGTTTTACGCTCTTTGCCCTCTTCTGTTTGTATATGATGGTCACTCTGATTGGAAGAAAATTAGGTAGGCAAAAATTAGAACATTAGTGGGTAAAAAATGAAATGTCACTCATTACTAGAAAGAAACTAACGTTCATTCGCTTGAAAAATATATTGGCACAAAAATAAAATATCAACGTACATATAAAGTCGTGTGAAATACAAATTTGTTATCAATAAATCTTATTCTGCGAGTAGTATTATTAATATGCCGCGCAGAAGATCTCATCTTTCCCAACAAAGCCGTAATGCAATTTTGGAACATTGCGAATCAAAGCACTGATGAACAAAGAGAAATCGCACGAGTAATATAGCTCGACGTCGTGCTTCTCAAACACGAAAGCAGAGAGAGGCAACCCGTGAAACGGCTTTCTTGGCAATGAGAAATCGCCGAGCATATTGCGCAGATCAACAACGACATAATGTTCGACGCGCAGGAAGAAATGCTTCAAATGTTGATTTGAATCGAGCATCGTTTCTATACGATTGTACAATTAATTACAGCTCGAATCCTTTCGTTCACATTGGTCTAATGGATGTTGTTTGCGAACATTGTGGCACATTGAAGTTTGCTGGAGAAACGTCTTGATTGTGCTGCCTTAAAGGCTAAGTGCAATTACCATTATTGCTTTGAGCCATTGCTTCGTGGCGAAACAACAGAATCACGACGTCTAGCAAACGCTCAAAAATACAATGGCTGTTTTCAGATGATCCCATTTGGGGCAGACATAATCGAAGGACACTTAATTAATCCGACATTCAAGGTAATTTATGTTGGAGATCGTAAATGTTCATTTCCTTTAAAAGATAAGATTTCAGATACAAAATTTGCACACTTCGCTTGCGACTTTACAGATTCAAGGTCAAATTCACCATCGGATTGGATCATTGCAACCTATTGAAGACGCACATCATAAATTCTTACGAATAAACTATGGAATATGGAGGAACAGCTTTATCGGCGTTAAGAGATCTACCTAGCAATGAGAAGAGCAATTCTTCATCATCTGCAGCAACTACTACATGAACATCAGGCATTGGTCAGGCTGTTCAAGACTGCGTTGGAGCGCATGCCAAATGATGACTACAAAATCATGATCAGACAGAGTAAACGAACAGCTGGAACACATGAAGGCAGATTTAACGCTCCAACCATAGATAAATTTTTTTCCCTGATTGTTGGTAAAAACTGGGAAACATGTGATATTGTGCTTACGCTGTGCGATACTGGGCAACTGCAAAAAATATATGAAACACACCATTCATATGATGCGTTGCAATACCCGTTGATGTTTTGGAAAGGAGACGATGTATATTACTTAAATATCAATATGATAAACGCATTGAATGGTAAGTTTCAATATTATTTTCATTTCAACATAAATTTCTGTCCGTTGGTTTTGTTTTGCAAAATAAAATAAGAACCACTCCCAATATCCCAAAAAGTTCTAAGAGTCGATTAAGGGATTATATGCTGTTTGTTTGGATAATAATAAGGAAGGACAGACAACCAATATTAAATAACTTGTGTCCGGCGTGGTTCACTGGACCCAGCTTTCTTTATGAACCACCTAAAACTTGGGCGAAACATCAAGAGGTAGAGGCCCTACCTATCTAACTGCACCCATACGCCACGATTTTGACAGCGGTCCAAGCAGATCGCTCATCGACACAGTCATATCTAACAGTTTATCATACATGCGCACCTTACGTATCTTATCTTATATTTACCGGAGCGTTAACGGCGTTAAAGCGGACTACAACCGCAAGTCAGTTGACATTTTGCATATTCCGGCTAATGAACTTAATCAAACGCTATGGAGAATCGTCGAGAAATTATAGCACTTAGCGTTCCAACAAGAAATTAAAACATTACTTACAAACCGAACTCTTAAGCCCAGTATTCAACGTCTGACCCCATTGATACAAGAACTGAGACAAACTGACAGAGTATCGTGTGTGATGAGAGTGGGTAGTAGCCTAGCGAACACCGATTTAAAATATGACGCAAAGTTTCCGGCGCTGTTACCACGCGATCATCGTTTTAATCGATTATACATTGAGTTCCTACATAGAACGAACCTTCACGCTGGACCGAAAATCCTAATATCATTGCTGCGTGAAAGATTCTGGGTGATCAACGCCTGTGAAGTAGTAAGAAATATTGTGCGAAACATTGTTTTTGCTACAAACCCCGGCTCGAAAGGCAGATCATGGGACAACTGCCAGTCTATCGCATTGTAAAGCAACGCATATTTCTTATAACAAGCGTTGATTTCTGCGGTCCTTTCTTTACTTCGGATAAATTAAGAGGAAGAAGTCCATACAAGAGTTATTTAGAACGAATTTCCGAATTATATACTAATGCATTTCAAGACCGATCGCACCACAGTCTGACGATCTAAACGATTTGGAAACGTTGACCCCAGCGCACTTGCTAATTGGCGCGCCTCTTTTACCTACTTCAGAAAACCAGCTGGCGAGCGTCGATGAACCAGATACTGGATCGCTGGAGGTGCTTCAGAACGTTAAGCAACATTCGACGCGGTGAAACATACTCGTTGACTATTTTCGAGATGCTCCGCCAAATGTTCAACAGGGAATGACGTTCGTGAGTAGGGTATGAGAATATACGCCTAATCGCTCCATTGCAGTTCACATATCGACCAACTTGATAGTCGGCCAACATTAGAAGAGAAAGAATAATCAAAATACCACAAATTATTCCATTTTCTAATTGTGATGTTCAACCCAACTTAGTGTAACATGAAATATTATGCTTACAAATATTATAATAGTCTCCCCGTTTTCTGCTTCTGAATAAAAGTAGACCTAAAACATTACCATTCCTAGAAACTCGTATTCACCATAATTGCAAAACACTCCACACATCCATTTATTCTCTTCATCATAAAAAGTACAAATCGCAATTGTAGTAATATAAGTTGTATTAATTAACGTAGCTTAAGAAAGTTCTGTGAATGTCAAATGTGTGAATGCCCAAAAGGCGAAAGAAATAAAATCAGTCTGCGTCGTGCTGTGAAAGGAAACAGACGTGTGTATTAATTGGACTACAAACTCAGAAGTGGGATACGAAAGAAAAAAAAAAAGATTTTTTTCTCTCTTTCTAAAAAAAATACAAACGAATAAAGAACTAATCGAAAAGACAAATGAGACGACAAAGGAGAAGACAATTGAAAGTTCGAATGAAATGCAAAATGAAGAGGCAAACAAAAAATAATGAAGGAGAAGCCGTGGCGAAACACAAATGAGAAGGCAAACGAAGTGCGTGACCAAAGAGATGTGAGAAAAGAGAAGCAGAAAAATGATAAGACAAACATGAAGCGCGACCAAAGTGGTGCGACAAAAGAAAGACAGCAAATGATAAAGGAAAAGCCAAATGAAATGACAAACGGTAGGTCGAATGAACGAACGAATGAAGAACTGTGGCGGCAACAAGCCACAGCAACGGAGCTTGAACTCATGGAAAAAGAACTGTTGTTATTGCGTCTTGAGAGAGACTTGATAAAGAGAGAGAATAAACTGTTGAAAGCAATCGGTGAATTGGCGACGCAGCCGTTATGTGATCGTGATGAAATTCCTTTGTGCGATCTAAAAGAAATGATCCCGTGGTACGACGGGGAGTCGTCTGTTGTTGGTTGGTTATCAAATGTTGCTGCCTTAACGAGAGCGCACAATGTTAGTGAGAACAAGGTTCGGGCAATAATTTTCGGAATTGCAGTCAAAGCCGGAATATGCGTGCGGAGCCGTTGACTTTGTTTTGTCTGAAATGCAAAAAGTGTTCGGAATGAAGGATAGCAAAATTTTATTGCGCCAAAGATTTGAGGCGCGCAAGTGGTTGTGTTGGAGAATCGTTTTCGCAGTATTTTAACGACAAGGTGGTACTGGCCAATGGTATGGAGACCTCAGAAAGCGAGGTGATCCATTAATCGATGTCCGAGCGGAGACGACAAGTTTGTGGCTCCAGAAATTTGCGTTGTAAAAAATGAGGGGACAAATGAAAAGGTAAGCGAATATACAAACGAAATGCCGAATGGAGATCCAAACGAAACGACAAATGAGACGACAAATGAGAAGACAAATTGAAAGTACGAATGAAATGCAGAATGAAGAGGCGAACAAAAATGTAATGACGGTCAAGCAGCGGCGAAACAAACACAAATGAGTGGACAAATGAAAAGATAAGCGAAAATACAAACGAAATGCCGAATGAAGATAATCGAAACGACAAATGAAAAGACAAATTGAAAGTACGAATGAAATGCAGAATGAAGACGACAAAAGAGAAGCAGACATATGATAAGACAAACGTGAAGCGTGACCAAAGGGGTACGACAGAAGCAAGGCAGCAAATGGCAGAAAATTAGTATTGTCTAAGAAGTAGGAAAAACTAAAAGGAGGATCAGGTGATCCTCAATGTCAGGACGGCCGAATTGTAGTAATATAAGTTGTATTAGTTAACGTAGCTTAAGAAAGTTCTGTGAATGTCAAATGTGTGAATGCCCAAAAGGCGAAAGAAATAAAATCAGTCTGCGTCGGGCTGTGAAAGGAAACAGACGTGTGTATTAATTGGCCTACACAATCATTGGGCGCGTTCAATTTAAATTTCGTTGAAAATTTTGTGATTGCGATGACTCAAATTCATCACAAAAATTCTTTGATAACCAAGTCATCACATTTCAATCAGATGTTTTCCGTCTGTAAACAAAGTAATAAAGACACAAATTTTAAAGAAAATAATTTATGTGTTGTTATTAGGTGCTTTAAAAGTGAAATGTAATGATATTTATTTATTTAATTTTTATTATATTGTATGTATTTATGTTCTTAATATGTGTTTAACAGATGAGTGGAATGGAGAATACGTTAATAGTTGGCAAAATATTTGACGCAGAAATGAAAAAGGCTATTTGCTAAGGAGCTAAATGCCGTAATTTTACAAATCTAGCCTCACTGCGTTCAGCAGAGACTAACCAGTAATCGATAATTAAGTCGGAGAAAATGATAAGTGATGATTTTTGCTGAATGCGCCCATTTGAACCTGTAGATAAATCACTCTCTTCAACTATTCTCCTATTTGTACTTGTCTTCCTTTAATTGTGCTACAGTGGAACATCAATGGACTATTTAATAAACTAACAGATCTATAAGTGCTAATTAAAGAATATAACACCACTACCATATGCTTACAAGAAACACACAACAAATACAATCACTCACCTACAATAGCAAATAACTACATTAATTATTTTCTCAGCTTGCCACGTATCCTCTCCAATGAGCAGGGTATTGATTAGAAGAGGAATTGAGCATAAAGTCATTCCTAATCAATCTAACATTGCAACTCTAGCTGTTGAAATAAATATTGGGCGAAAGTTAACCATATGTATATTCCCCCCTCCCTATCATTTACGGGCATTGAAATAAAGAATATACTTAAAACAACATTAAACTAATCGAAACCCCATATCATAACGCAGACTCAGATTTCATGTGTTTACTACGTCTCCAATAAAATACATGCTAATAGAAGTTGGCCTACCTAACATTCATGATTTCATTGAGTCTGCGAAACTCCGGCTAATTCCCAAACTACTAATCTGCCACAACAGAAAAGTGTACGATACCTTCAAAACCATATGTGCATTCAATTTGTCGGAGAGTGCGGACAGTTTACTCGCAGATTCAAACACTCAACATTCTTTATCGCCAGAATCTCAGCTATGTGTGACTGAAAAATCAATCGTCTATTATTAAATCTTTTTTCAAGCAGTTGCTATGCGATTGTATAATTTTCACTATATATCTCCAGTGGCCGAATCATGTCTACTGCTTGTCCTCTAAGGCAGGACCTCAAGTGCTGCAACTTCTCCACGTTGGTGAGCAAGGCTCCTTGTCGACGAGAGTGTAGAATACAGCGAAGAAGTCTGCCCACTCTGTGTATCCGCGACTGTATGTAGGTAGTTGAATTTCTGGTAAGCGAGATATGGAATTGATTATAGTATGAGTTGGATTTTCGACTGCGGATTGAAACCATTGCATTGTGGAACGAGATAACATTTTGCTGTTACGCTTGGTGAGTTGGGAACGAATGCGCATCTTTGCCGAAATCACCAATCTGTCAAATTTTCGGCGTAGTTGACTGCCAATTTCATCAAAGATTAGTTCCTGCAGACTATCATTTGCTTTGTCGAATGAGGCTTGAAGATTGTCAAGCATACACTCGGTTGTTGTCAATTCAATGTTAGTAGCATCGATTTTGTCATTGGCAACAGCTGAGTGTTCTTCTTCCGCTTGCTGATACAGTGCCGTAATCACGCGCATTTAGAGTAATGCCTTTGTCGTTGGCGCGGGAAGATTGGTGTGATCATTTGGCATTTTGATTGAATATATTATAATTTGTTCCAAAAGTTTATGTAATTGTTTGTTCACATGCACACGGAGCAGTCGAACCGCTATGATATTGTTTTTGTTGTCGGAAAGCGCACTATATAGTGGATCGAAGCCTTCGCCGCGTATAAGTTGATGTGGATGGATTGGTTGCAATTGTATAACGAAAGCGCATGATATAAAGGATCCAGGCCTTTCCTATATACACTTTGAAGCGAAGCGTAATTGGTTCCACTTATATAAAGAAAGTGCACGATATAGCGGATCTTGGCTTTGACTGTATATATTAGTACGACGCGTCACAGTTTTCAAATTATAATATCGAGGCAGATCGAGGCTTTGACTATGTATATGTATATTTACTATATTTCGCAGACCGCACAGATATACGAATGTTACTTTTTGTAAAACGCGCGTATCACGTCGGGGACTGCTGAGGTTTCAAAAATAAATTAAACAGCCTAAAAGCCAATATATCAATTTCGGTGCATGGCAGCAACAGGGAAGATTCTATGAGAAGAGTGAGTTACGTCCCGGCGGTAATGGTCAAGGGAGACACCTCATATGCAGACACACTACGTGCTGGTTTGCATATAACTAATCCTCCGAAGAGAACTTGCAATGTTAACAACTGAGCTGTGCATCTACAGCAATCGCTCTGACCCCTCACAGCCTTAGCAGGTTAGAGGCTGCAATAATAGCCCTCACAGAAAAAGTTGACACAATTACATTAATGTTTTATGAACTGAAGGAGAGCAATCAGTTCCTCAAACAATTATGCCTCAATTTCGTGAATGCCCATAAATGATGCCCCGTCCACTCAGCTTACAACATTCACAAGGCAGACCATCCCAACAACAGGCCTAGATGAGGAACGGCTGTGCTTATTAAGCAAAAAATCTGCTATTCTTTACAAGAGACAGTGAGAACAGCGAAATTACAGATGGCCACCATCCAGATTTCAAACGTTAGGGGCGAGTTAATAGTGTCTGCATTATATCTACCTCCGCATCTTAATTGGTCAACTGTAGACTTCGAAGATCTTTTAAGCAATATAGGAAGAATGTTTCTCACAAGTAGAGGCTTTAACGCCAAAAGCAGATTCTGGGGCAGATAGAAGGGGTAGCTGCTTACAGGAAGTTGTGCAAAACTCAACAGCTCAAATCCTGGCAACTGGTCAAACGATCCATTTCCCGTACGCCCAAAGACACACACCCAGCGCTATTGATTTCTTCATTTATAATATGCTGCGTTCGGACGAGTTGTCTATCAGGACTGAATATCAACTCTCCTCCGATCATCTTCCCCTTGTGGTTGATTTTGATTCCACTCCGAAGATTAAAACAATAAAAGGACCACTGCTGCCACCTGGAACTGACTTAGCTGAATTTCGCCGAGATCTGGATGAATCTCTAAATTTAAACTTGAAAATCCTGATGCCCGAAGACATTGAAAACGCGCACTCGATTTTTCTAAATAAGGTGCACTCAGCTGCCCTCATTGCCGCCCCCTTAAATCCACCACATGGCTCAAGAGTGCGTTCTGGATTTACCCCAGCTATTGAAGTACTGCTGCTTATTAAGAGGAGACTTAGGAGACAGGTTTGACGCACCCGCGATCCTATTTTGGACAGGGTTTTTCGTATAGTGTCGAATAGAGTCAAAAAGCTGCTGACGCTGCATAAACAGGAAGAAAATGGCAGGTTTTTGTGGAAGCTGGCGAGAAGGTATAAACAACAGGTAACCCAAAAATTTCCAATCAAGAAGGGTGACGGATCCTGGGCTAGATCTTTAAGCGAGCGAGCTCAGGTTTTCGCCGAGGAATTGAAAGCTCGATTTCAGCCATTTGATACCAGCTCAGAAGTCAGCGTGCGCCAGATCCATATGAGACTTGAAAGCGCCGAGACTTGAGACTTGAAATTGTGCCTCCCGGTTGCTCCCATTACAACCGAGTAAGTCTTAGCACATATTAAAGTTTTGAGCACTAAAAAGGCTCTAGGTGAAGATAGATTGGACAACTTTACACTTAAGACAATGCCGCTAAAAGCTGTGCTATTTCTGGTCCTCATTTTTAACTCAGTGCTGAGATTGGAATATGTGCCGAAACAGTGGAAGAAGGCGAGAATTTGCAGGATTCATAAGGCCGGCAAGAGCCCTTACACCTTAGATTCCTACAGGCCAATTAGCCTGCTACCCACCGTAGCAAAATTGTTTGAACGCTGTTTGCTGACACGGATCCTGGACTTGAAAAAGGTAAAGCAAACAGTTCCTTCCCTTCAATTTGGCTTTCGTAAGTCCCACGGAAATCCAGAGCAACTGAATAGGGTGGTTAACTTTATTCTCGAAGGATTTGAGGCTACGGAGAACGCGGTGGCAGGGTATCTTGACATAAAGCAGGCTTTCGACCGAGTTTGGCACGACGTGCTGCTCAGTAAACTCAAGAATCTCTTGCCGCCTCAACTATGGATAATCGTGCGCAGCTACCTTGAGAACAGGTCCTTCTCAGTGGTACTGGATGGTGTGGAGTCTAGCATCGAGGCTATTTGCGCAGGTGTCCCCCAGGGTAGCGTTTTGTGGCCTACACTCTATACCCTGTTAACGCACGACATGCCCACTGAGTTAGGAAAACCACTGAAGCATCCTCTGGATCTGATCATTGCCCCATTCGCAGACGACACGGCCATACTCGTCAGAAACAAGTGCATTTACGAAGCCACGGACTCACTGCAGCAATGCATGCATATTTTTGAAAACTGGACACGACGTTGGAAAATTTGCATTAACAAAAACAAATGTGCCAATGTGACGTATGCCTTACGGCCGGATTTCTGTATGGGAGTTTTCATTGGAAACCAGCTGCTGGAACATCATTCAGGTTACAAATACCTGGGTGTGTATTTGGATAGGCGTCTAACTTTAAGACGCATATTTCAAGTATCACGAAATCCTTAAGGCAGGGTATTGGTAAATTACATTGGTTTTTAAATAGCAGGAATAAATTGTCCTTGGGAAATAACGTGAACATTTACAAACCATAATGGCGACACGGTTTGCAGGTGTATGGCATAGCAGCAAGGTCAAACATCACGAAGAGAAGAGTACTGCAGGCAAAGACATTGCGTATGCTTACTGGTGCCCCTTAGTTCATGCGAAAGGCGGACCTTGAAAATTACTTAAAAATACCGAAAATTGGCGATGTGATAAATCGTCAAGCCAAAAAATATATAGAGAGGTTAAAAAATCATCCAAATAAACTAGCAAGGCGCCTTCTAAAATGACGCAGAATGGGAGGAGTTAGGGTGGTGAGACGGCTTAGAAAATCGCACCATGCCGACCACCGTAATAGATCCTTTTAATACACTATACTATATCTCCACTTATTATTTAAGTTGTTTCGTTAATTTTTGTATATAAAATTTAATTTAAGTTGTTCTAATTATAACAGAAAAAGTGAATTTGTTGCTGGATCTCCCTCTCCACCAAATAAACTTCATATCTAATATCATTGATCGCACCCTTGACCTTGTGTTTACAATTACTTGTATTACTAATTGCCATGAAAACTGTCTACTTATGAAATCCACTCCATTGTCAATTCCTGAAGAATGTGGGCTCAGCCCACTCTTTAGGTGATTCTTACCACGCTATTCTGTGCACTCTATCAAATGAAAAGATAGATTTCAATAGATTTTAATAGACAGTAAGCGATTGTTACTGGATTTTTTGAGAGAGTTGCTCATTTAGAAAAGCTTTTTACACTATCTATTGCCAATTTTTTAATGCCTCCTCATCAGTTAATGTCAAAATATTTCGCACACTATTAACACACTGCTGAAATGGAGAACAACGTATTTGCTGTATTTTAGCAATCATTTTGGAAAATTATGAATATTTTTACATTAGATATGTTTTAAAATCGTTGCGTGATCATAGGGATCCTCTTTCAATATCGGAAAAAGAGAATCTATCGGCTCTCAAAACTATTGTGAACCTATTGATAGAACAATTAAAGCGGCGGGATAATGAAAACTCAAAAATCCCATTTGAGTTTCGTTTCTTTGCGGGTTTATATTTCTACGCACATGGGTCATACTCGTTTCTTTGGCGTCCATTGTGACGAAAAAGCATAAAAATACCATACGGAGAGTATGAAATGTGGAATGGCATTTTTTGTACTATTATGAAAAACAGCTTTTTTTTCATAGTGTAGCTTTCAATGTGCCCGAGAATACCAAAGATGACAAAAGCTTCTATCTGTTCAACTAATATGAAATTTTTAGATAGAGTGCACAAAATAGGGCGGTAAGACTACCTGTAGAAATGGTTTGATGTACTCCAATAAAATTGATGTATATAATAACCTTAGTTTGCCTATAATTGACAATGACACAGTTTTGCGTTATTTAAAATTTATCAAACCTTCTTCCAGTCCTGGTTCTGACAACATTCCTAGCTGCATATTAAAAATCTGCTCTGACAGTCTATGTCTCCCCCTTTACACTTTATTCAATATTTCCCTTAACACTTCATCATTACCAGGCATTTGGAAGGAATTTTATATAATGCCGCTATTTGAAAAGGGCAGTAAATCCGAAATCACCAACTATAGGGGTATTACCAAGCTGTGCGCTAGTTTGAACAAATTATCACGGATCAGTTATGGTACTCTATTTTGATAAATTGGATACTTTTAAGTACATCTCACATGGTTTTGTGAAAAACCGTTCAACTGTTACCAATCTGTTGGAATTTACCTCTATCGTTAACCGTAACTTCTTGGTAGGTAGTCAAACCGATGTTTGACTGATTTCAGCAAAGCTTTTTATACAGAATTGCAACTTGACTCTTAACCAAACTTAAAGCGTTTGGTGTTCCTCTTCCCTTAGTTCAGTGGCTTTCATCTTATCTTGAATGACGAACTCAAAGGGTATTTTTCAAGTCTTTTATATCAAAATCTATTATTGTAACGTCTGGGGTCCCTCAAGACAGTCAACTTGGACCTTTACTTTTCAATATTCAATATATATTACCTAGTGTTATGAAACACTCACATATTTTAATGGCATTCGCAAGTGCACTGTCAGGTCGATTAGTCGTCTCCTTTCGCTCTCCGAATTAAACAATACAAAAACTAAATCAAAGACAAGATAATCAATTGTTCTTATCTCAAAGAACCCTGTTGAACGTAGTCCCCCGAATGAGCGCAGCAAGCAAAAAAAATCATCCATCAAAAAACAGCATTAGCGCACCCCACGCTCAAACAGCTGTCCTCATAAATAACAACAACGAATACCTTGGCACATCAACAAGCTGTTCAAACAACAGCATCAACATCAGTCACTTTCACCAAGACTCACTTCCCGCTAATTTCGAGAGAGAGCTTTCTTGCTCTCCCGCAATACATCAAAGAGCTACACACTCACAAAGTGAAAACAATAACGGATCATCAATCCAAACAAACGCAACCTCTCGCTCTATCGCTCAACTAACTGTCAGCTCTTCTATGGCATCAGGTAATATGCAGCATCTGCCGTGGAGTGCACAATGCCCTTCACCAACGACGCCGCTCTCCTCTTTCCAACCAACAACAACACCAACCACAACGCAGACATCAGCCGCTATCTCACTTATTACAACAACCACCACGTCAACTTTCTCAGCTACAATGCCAATTTGCTCCCTCTCTTCGGCAACAACACTGATCAGAGAAAATACATCAAACACGCAAGTAAAACATCAAACAATCAAAACTCACAAGAGTCAAAAACAAAACGCAACCGTAGTAAGCTCTCTTCCAATAATACTTCCGAACAAAATAGCAAGAGTAAAAAAAGTAGGAAAAAAACTCAAACACAAACGACAACACAAACAATACTGCAAACGTACTGGGTGAGCGCGCCTAATACTAATAACAGGTTCGAACTCCTCTCACAAGACGAAACGGCTGAAGACGGCAGTGGTACAGAAGCATATTCTAATGCGCCAAATCAAACTCGACCATTTACGAAAGTTCACAAACCACCACCAATATACGTACAGGACGTATAACAAATTAACGTACTAAACAAAGCTCTGAAAAACACAATACAACAAAACTACATTTTAAAAACACTTAAAAACAACGAAGTATTCGTACAGACAAATGACTCGTCGAACTACTCGGCGGTGGTTAAGATGCTCAGGGAAAACAAAACTAAATACTACACCTTTAAGCCGAAAGAGGAGCGGGGATTCAAGACAGTACTTCGGAATATGCACTACGCCACTGACCTTGACGAACTTAAAAATGAGCTATCGGAACTAGGCCACGATGTCATTAATATCCACAATGTACAACAAAAACTCACAAAAAAACCCCTGCCGCTATTTTTTATAGAATTAAAAGCCAAAGCAAATAATAGAGAAATCTTTAATATCACCACACTCCTATGTACCAAAGTCATCTTTAAGCCACCACACCACAAACGCACGGTAGCTCAGTACTCAAACTGCCAAAAATATGGTCATACACGAAATTTCTGCACCAAAGATCCGATCTGCGTGAAATGCGCTGGCAAGCACAAGACTATTGACTGCAAACAAATAAGTGCAGATCAAATTAAATGCGATCTTTGTGGCGGCTCACACACAGCCAAGTATAAGGGATGTAACATAGCAAATACCTAAAAATTAAAAGATTTCCCTAACTAAAAGAGAGAGACGCCAGATGACCATCAGGTAGTATAACAGACATCAAACAGAGTTAAAATTGGAATACAACAAAAACGAAAGCAACAAAAACGAAACCAACAAAAACGAGACCAGTAAAAACACAGAAAAAAAGACTGCATTTTCAAAAGATTTAGCGGAAATAAAAGATAAAATAACACAACTAGCGCAACAAATAAGTAATATGATGAACATCATGACAGTACTATTGACAAAACTCGACAACAAGAATGGACACTAAAATAACACTTAAAATAAATATTTTAACTTGGAATGCAAACGGATTAAAAAATCAACTGAATGAACTACAGGTTTTCCTACGCAACAACTACACTGGCATTGCTTTGATATCGGAAACACACTATACAAGTAGCCAGCACATGAACATAAGTGGATACAAGATGTACCACACAAGCCATCCCGACGATACAGGACACGGTGGGATTGCTATCATTATTAAACCAAACATTAATCATAACGTACTGCTTCCATTCCAAGAAATCTATATTCAGTCGACAACCATACAAATCTTTGACTCATCCCGACTACTAAGAATAACAGCAGTGTACAGCCCACCAAAGCACAATATCTTAGAGTCGCAATACCTTGACTTCTTAAAAACTCTCGGACAACGCTTTATAGCTGCAGGCGACTACAATGCGAAGCTTATAGACTGGGGTTCAGGAATATCAAACAAGAAAGGTAAAAACCTACAGGGTCCAATGCTGTTAGCAAAAGCTAAACATCTTAGTACCGGCGAACTCACGTATTGGCCAACAGACAAAAATAAAAAGACATTGACTTTTATATACTCAAAGACATAGACTTAAATAAATGTGTCATAACATCAATACTGGAACTATCGTCAGACCATACACCTATACTGCTAGAACTTAATTCAATTGAAGTAAATGCAACCAATTCTAAACTATTGCACAACAACAAAACTGACTGGGATACCTATCGCGACTACATTAACACAAACTTAAGTACAATCATTTCACTGAGATCACCTGACAATGTAGAATCATCTATATTCCACCTAAACGATACCATGGAGAAGGCAGTATTGCAAGCAACTCCGGACAAGATAATACACAATGTAAAGCGATACACACCCCGTACGCTTCGCAAATTTATATGTAGAAAACGAAAACTGAAAACAGCATGGACCATTTGCAGATCACCCGATGCGAAAAATAAATTTAACAAGGCAACTAAAGAAATTAAAAAATATCTCCAAAATCAGAAAAATTAGGAAATCACGAATTATTTAGAGAGGCTAACTCCGACAAGCTTTACCTAGTACCTGTGGAAAGCTATAAAAAAACTGACAAATAAAACAATACACCAGGCACCTATAAAAATGGACAATGGATCATGGGCAGTAACGAACCTAGACAAAGCGACAGTTCTAGCGAATTATTATGAAAAAATATTTGCTGATGAAACACTCAACGAAGATGACTGTCATATAAACTCGACAGTTACTCCCCAGGCAACTCGCCTTAAAAAAACATGTACAAATGAAATACTCACAAATGAAATACTCAAATGTATACAGCACGACATAAAGCCCAAAACAGCACCCGGATATGACAAAATTGACGGAAAACTCTTAAGGGAGCTACCAATTCAAGTAGTGGTACACATACGTAATATTTTCAACGCGATAATTAGATTAAATTACTTTCCTAAGGTATGGAAAGTGGCTGAATTCATTGCAACTCCAAAACCTGGTAAAGACGTATATAATCCAGCATCATATAGACCAATTAGCTTACTTCCAGTGTTGTCAAAAATATTCGAGAAGCTCTTGTGGCAGCGACTGTTAACTATTATAGAACGCAAACATATAATACCTGACCACCAATTTGGCTTTCGACGAAAACACTCGACCATACAACAAATCCATCGTGTGACTCATAAAATCTTAAACGATCTTGACGACAAAAAGTTCTGCATAGGAGTTGTTCGACAAAGTTTGGCACAAAGGACTAATCAGCAAATTGCGCAATATATTCCGCATAACGCACTACAGATATTAGTATTCTATATCACAGAAACACACTTTTTCGTTAAGTACTCAGATGATATTCCACATTAAGAAAAAATCAAAACAGGCGAACCACAAGGAAGTGTACTAGGACCGTTATTATACACTATCTTTACAGCGGACATACCATCACCAAATGACGACGCTTCAATGATAGCCACATTCGCTGATGACACTATAATACTTAGCGCACATAGACAAAAAAACACAGCAACATCTAAACTGCAACAGCATCTGGATACTACCCTAAGGTGGTTTGAAAAGTGAAAAATCAAAGTAAATAATACCAAAACAGTACACGTTGTATATTCAACTAAAACTAAATTCACACCACCTCGTATAACCATTGACGGAGCTGACGTAAACATTGAAAATGTAGTCAAATACCTAGGATTATATATTGACAACAAACTCAACCATATACTTAAAAAACGGAATCAAATCAAGCTGAGGATTAGTCAATTATATTGGCTGCTCAAATCAAAGTTAACATTAAAAAACAAAATACTGATCTATAAAGCCATTATAAGACCAATCTGGACGTACGGAGCACAAATTTGGGGAACGGCCAAAAAATCAAATACAGACATAATACAAAGACAACAATCAAAAGCCAAGGCTGGGTGATATATAACTAACGATGATCTGCATCGTGATCTTAATATTCCAACAGTAACAGAGGAGATTACAAAAATAAGTCGTATCTACCAGACGAAGCTTACACAACACTCAGATGTTGTTGTCAACCTACTGCCAATACATGAACTTCAGTGCAGATGCAGGTTACAGAGGACAAGGCCAGTGGATCTGGTAGAATAAATTCGAAGCTAGATACAACACATATATCAATACCTATTTCTTTTTCTTTTTTGTTTAATGTTGTTTATTTTTTTTATTTTATATTTTTATTTCATTTAAGTTTCTTTTACTTTATTTTGTTCTATAATTGTATAAATTTAATTTAAATGTATATTATTTTTGTTACTATTTTGGATTTTTCCCCTACATTTTTACAAAAATGAAAAACTTTCGTGATCTGCTCACATAAGTTAGCTATAACCCTAAAATTACGTTTAAACTATGTACTAATAGTCTTAATAAAAAGTAAAGACATATGTACACGACATATGGGAAATAAAAAATATATTAAAAAATATATTTTTAATGTACGCAACCGACGTTAAACTATTTTAATGCCTCAATGGTACCTCTCAGCGGTTCCTTCTTCAGAGTGATTAAGACTTTTGGTGTTCCATTAACAATCTTATACTTAACTATAACTAATGGAAAGCTATGTCATATTTCCGTGGAGCTTTAAATTCAAACTCATATTTCATCAATGGTAATAGCTTGGAACGCGTTTCGCAATTCATTGACCTTATTAATTATTAATTATGTGTGACTCCAAGTTGCATTTCGGCATCTCACATTTCCTCTTTAGTCCCTAAGGCCACAGGTGTCCTTGCCTATATTAAACGCTGGTCTAAGGAATTTAAGGATCCTCATAAAACCAAAGTGCTGTTCACCACACTTGCTAGACCTATTGTTGAATATGGGTGTTATATTTGGAAACCTCAACTTCAAAAGTATATTGATTCCATTAAGTCAATTTTCATTGACTTCATTTCATCATTGTTCAAAAACAGTTCCTACTTTTTGCTCTCGGAAATCTTCGGTTTGAAACTAATGCACGCCTTCCATCATATCGGAGTCGTTTGAAATTAATCAACCTCCCTACCTTATGTAGTCGTAGAACACTCTTGGGCGTGACCTTCATGCATAATCTTATCTATGATAATATTATCTATGGTTTTTAATTTTAAATATTAAATATGCGGTGCTGCAAAGGTCCGTTCTCTAACAAAAACTATTTTGACGCTAACAAATATCGCGCAGTCTGTTGTTGGATGTACTCCAACGTGGCCTCTTTAAAGTGTGCTGGCCTGATTCGACGGGATCACGAC
>JAWNKX010000307.1:0-30066 GCA_035041755.1 Cacoxenus indagator | reverse complement strand
GTCGCAAATTGGAATAATAAGAATAAGAATAAGAATAAGAATAAGAATAAGAATAAGAATAAGAATAAGAATAAGAATAAGAATAAGAATAAGAATAAGAATAAGAATAAGAATAAGAATAAGAATAAGAATAAGAATAAGAATAAGAATAAGAATAAGAATAAGAATAAGAATAAGAATAAGAATAAGAATAAGAATAAGAATAAGAATAAGAATAAGAATAAGAATAAGAATAAGAATAAGAATAAGAATAAGAATAAGAATAAGAATAAGAATAAGAATAAGAATAAGAATAAGAATAAGAATAAGAATAAGAATAAGAATAAGAATAAGAATAAGAATAAGAATAAGAATAAGAATAAGAATAAGAATAAGAATAAGAATAAGAATAAGAATAAGAATAAGAATAAGAATAAGAATAAGAATAAGAATAAGAATAAGAATAAGAATAAGAATAAGAATAAGAATAAGAATAAGAATAAGAATAAGAATAAGAATAAGAATAAGAATAAGAATAAGAATAAGAATAAGAATAAGAATAAGAATAAGAATAAGAATAAGAATAAGAATAAGAATAAGAATAAGAATAAGAATAAGAATAAGAATAAGAATAAGAATAAGAATAAGAATAAGAATAAGAATAAGAATAAGAATAAGAATAAGAATAAGAATAAGAATAAGAATAAGAATAAGAATAAGAATAAGAATAAGAATAAGAATAAGAATAAGAATAAGAATAAGAATAAGAATAAGAATAAGAATAAGAATAAGAATAAGAATAAGAATAAGAATAAGAATAAGAATAAGAATAAGAATAAGAATAAGAATAAGAATAAGAATAAGAATAAGAATAAGAATAAGAATAAGAATAAGAATAAGAATAAGAATAAGAATAAGAATAAGAATAAGAATAAGAATAAGAATAAGAATAAGAATAAGAATAAGAATAAGAATAAGAATAAGAATAAGAATAAGAATAAGAATAAGAATAAGAATAAGAATAAGAATAAGAATAAGAATAAGAATAAGAATAAGAATAAGAATAAGAATAAGAATAGGAATAGGAATAAGAATAAGAATAAGAATAAGAATAAGAATAAGAATAAGAATAAGAATAAGAATAGGAATAGGAATAAGAATAAGAATAAGAATAAGAATAAGAATAAGAATAAGAATAAGAATAAGAATAAAGAATAAGAATAAGAATAATAATAATAATAATAATAATAATAATAATCTTAATATTAATAATAATAATAATAATAATAATAATAATAATAATAATAATAATAATAATGATAATAATAATAATAATTATAATAATAATATTAATAATAAAATAATAATAATAATAATAATTGTTCGTTGACTCCTTCAACGGGGTCCCTTGGGAGTGTGGCGCACGATAGTGACTTGGCGTCGCGTTCTTATGCTATTGTCGCACTAGGAACTTTTACAAGTTTACTAATTACAAAAAAAAACTCTTGGTTTTAATATCTTAATTCAATTTGGAAAGAAAAATTATAATCACAAAACCATTGGCTTCACGTTTGGCTTCTTCGCTTGCACAGTTCAGAATGAGTTATTTTTTTTGACTGCGCTAAACTCATAATGAAGATTCTCTATGGGGAGAGAGCGAAAGTTTAGCGAACGTCGTTGCCAGACTGCTCTCTGAACTGCTCCAACATCCTGCCCCTGTTGAAAGCATTAGCTTTATACTAAATTAAACTAAGTGTTCGAAACTAGGGCAATTTGTGGACCGGACTTCGGATGATGCCCTTCTTTGTTTTCAGGTCAACCACTCGGACCTTTCCATTTTGACTGGGTATGGCTGATATGATCTTTGCCAACAACCATGTGTGAGGCGGTGCGTTGTCCTCTTGTACGATGACCATTTGCCTTGCTTTCACAATTGGTGCTTCTTTCGCTCACTTATTACGTTGTTGCAAATTGTGGGGGTAGTCGCGCTGCCACACACACCAGAAATGTTGTTTTAGCCTTGTGATACGATGTCAACGATCACAATGGCGTACTGCATTTAGGTCATCGTCACTGACTTGGGCCTCCGTAGGCGCAATGAGAGACGCACCTATCAACAGGTGCGATGGGGTTAGTGCGTTGAATTTAGCACTGCTTCGACTTCCGTAAGCACAGTGGCCAGTTCCCGGTAAGTAAGATGTTTTTTCGGCCATATTCTTGACAACGAGGTTCTTTGAGGATTTTACAGCTGCTTCCCAAAGACCTCCGAAATATGGTGCTCGTGGGGGGATAAACCTGAACTCGAACCCTTTACACGCGCTATATAACTGGACCAAGTCGATCTCGTTCGGATGCAACAGTCGCCTCTTCCAGTCTGCCAGTCTTGCCGCTGCGCCAACGAAGTTCGTCGCGTTGTCACAATATACGGTTTGTGGTAAACCACGCCGAGACACAAACCTTCGAAAACAAAGGAGGAATGCATTAGTAGACAATTCTGTGGCTAATTCTAGAACTGCCTTCAACGGGAAGCATATAAAAATCGCTGCGTACGTCTTCTATGGACCCTTTCCTCTCAGCGATGTGAGAAACGGGACGCAGAAGTCAACACGTGTGACTAGAAACGGGCGTTGTTTTCGGAAACGGTCTATTGACAACTGTCCCATTCTAGGCACGTCGATTCTAGGCCTATAGTGGAAACAGTGAATGCAATGCAGTAGCTCTTCTCACTATTTCCTGTGCGTTAACGACACAAAACCGTTTCCGCAACAACGAAATTAGGACCTGTGGTCCATCGTGAAGGTTTGATCGATGCAGAAACTCTATATTTAAATGGGTAAACCGATGACCACGAGGTAGGAGTACTGTTAACTTGTCATCGTATGGTAAGTCTGAATTCGCTAACCTACAACCCACTCGCATCACACACGCTACATTGTCGACTTTTCTCATTTCTTGCATGAATGTGTTCTGACGCTGTATGCTGGGCTTTAGTGATCTGTTCTTTTTTATAGAGTCAATTTCTTGCTAAAACTCTGTGCGTTGCAAATGTTCGACGATCTCCCACAGTGTTAGGTCGAGTTCGTTTGTTCTGATGTATAAAACGTCTGATGGCCTGAGGTTACGATTTGCCTGAGTTCCATTAACGCATCGGTATACGTATGATAAAATTCGTAAAATGCGCATGTATGTCGAAGCTTTGCATATGACATGGTCAATGGGTGACTGCCGCTAAGGATATTCTACGTTGACCATCATCACACGTGAGCGGGTTTCGATGGGCGCTGTTTCTGCTTGTGGCTCACTTGGCCAAGTGTCAGGCTGATCATGAAGGAAGACCAATTTCCAAACAGATCTAATGAACTGCACCCTCTCGTCCGCTGGATTTTTGGTCGATGGTACATGTCGCCAGGTTATGCTTCTAGAACTGGTCTGGATTCCCGATACTCGATTCGCAACGTAACATTTTAATTATGAGGAGTGCATTTTTAACCATTCCAGAACGTGACACGATGCGTGTAGGGTTCCACCTTGTATGCGAACTTACGCCACGTTCGACACAACAAGAGCGCTGCGAAAAGTTTCAGCCGAGGCAAGGATTGCGCCTTAATTGGAGCAACCTTTGTCTTGGATATCAAAAGGCTTACCTTCACCCCGGTATCTTTGTTTGATCGAATATATATACAGCACCCATATCCTCGCTCCGAAGCTTTGGCAAATCCATGAATTTTACACTCGTAGTTCGTGGAATTTGTAGTTTTGACGTGTTCTGCAAATCCCTCTCGAGTTCTTGCCATGTTTTGAGCGATTTACCTGTAATAGGGTCATCTCAGTTGAGTCCCTTTATACTCAGATTTTGGATGAATATTTTGCATTTAATGATGATTGGACAACCTAGTCCAAATGGATCGAACAGTTGTGCGATTTTAGACTAGGTCGTGCGACTGGTTATTGATGTGGTAGAGCTGAAATCGGGACGAAAAGTGAAATAGTCGGCCTTTGGTTGCCATGCCATGCACGAGCTGTCCTCACCAATTCCTCGTCTGGGGTGAGGAGCACCTCCTCGTTTGATTGCTGTTCAAGCTCTGCTGAATTACTACTGAGCTAGTTGTAGGCTTGCATCAGATAGTAGTGCATTAATTTCGGACAATTTGATCCTCAATTTTTCGAGACGATCCGCTCCGGTTAGCACATCGTCGACGTATAACTCGTGACGCATAAAAAATCATCATAAGTATAGCGCAGTCAAAAAACGAACAAGCCAAACGTGAAGCCAATCGCTGTGTGATTATAATTTCTCTTTCCAAATTAAATTGTAATGCTTTTAAAACCAACCGTTTTTTTGTTGTAATTAGTAAACTTGTAAAAGTTCCTAGTTCGACAATTGCATAAGAACGCGACGCCAAGTCACTACCCTGCGCCACACTCCTAAGGGACCCCCGTTGAAGGAGTCAACGAAAATTTGGCTATCGTGACAGGACAACGTACGGGTAGCTAGGCATCGCCGTCAGCCAGAAGCGCAAAAGGCAGAGTGACAGCAGAAATGGTAACGACTATATTCTGGCCAGGATCACCAAGGATAGCCGTCAGCCAGGAACCGCTACTGTCGGAGTCTTCACCTCCCTGCCACCACTTTGCCTTCACCACGCAAGTCGTATGTACATACATACTTATGTGAGTACAATTCCGTTAAATGCTACAAATTGCATACATACATATATACATAAAAACACGTAACGCAAACAGAGCCGCTACAGCGAGGTGATCAGTTAAGCTGCGTTAGTCAACGGGTATATGATCAGTTAAGCTGCGCTGCTTAGTCAAAGAGTATATGATAAGTTACGCTGCGCTGCTTAGTCAACGGGTTAATGATCAGTTACGCTGCGCTGCGTTAGTCTCATTTTCGCTATTTTCATTTGACTTTGCTTTGGGTTCACCTTGTTGGGTTGTTGTTGGCAAGCTCGAGTTCAATTTGATGTGGGCTTCTTTGAATTCATGTCCTTATTGCTAGACACATTTCAAAAACGTTTTTGCTAAATAAACTTCTACAAAACAAACTTGTTGCAGTTTAAACTTGTTGCGGATTACATTTGTTCCAGAATAAAATTTTTAAAGAATAAACTTGTTGTGAAATAAAATTTGTTGCTAAGAATATCGCATAATTGGAATAGAACAGAAATACAGATTCATTTGAATACTTATTATTTAAATAAAAATTAATTAAAATTATCAGGAGCACTGTCGAAATGAGCCAAGAAAACGACGCCAAATTAGCCGCGTTTCGTCGGCAGCGGAACGTGATGCAACAAAACTTTGGAAAACTAAAACAGAAGGTGACCACTGTAAACGCTACCGTGCTTAACTGCAGACTACAAATTTTGGAGTCATACCTCAGCCAGGTCTGTAGAGTACAAACTCAGTTGGAGAGCATAGAGGGGATAGATGATGGACGAAGAGAGTTAGAAGAGCTGTATATTTTGGTGAAGTTCGAAATTATTTCGCGCCTACGCAGAGCTACCGCGGACCTACCCTTTAATTATTTATTGGAGTGTTTGTCAGGCCCAGCTCTGGAAGTCGTTCAAGAATTTCATGTCTCAGAGCCAAATTATCCAAAGGCATTAAAAAGGTTGGAAGAGCGCTATGACAATGACGTCTTAATATTTCTAGATTACATCATCATAGATCGTTCGATCAACTGAATTCGAAGTGTTAAGTCGATTTGTCAGCTACTCTCGCACTCCAAACTTAACTAAATGAAAGGTAAAACAACAACTACTAAAACAAAGAGTCAAGGCTGATCTGGACTCAAAAATGCCTGTTGAACGCACTCCCCCGACTGCGCGAAGCATGCAAAATCAAAATCTGCCAGCAAAGAACAGCATGAGCGTACCCCACGTTCAAACAGCTGTTAACACAAAAAACAACAACGCATACCTTATCTCATCATCCAACGGTTCAAACAACTTCATCATCAACAACAACAACAGATAATCTACCCAGACTTCACTTCCCGCTAATTTGGAGAGAGAGCGTTCATTCTCTCCCGCAATACAGCAAACAAATTCACACCTACAAAGTGAAAACGCATCATCAATACAGGCAAACGCAGCCTCTCGCGCTACCGCACAACTAACTATCAAGAGCTCTATGGCCACCAGTAAAATGCAGCCTCTGCCGTGGAGTGCACAATGTGCTTCACCAACGACGCCGGTCTCCCCTTTTCCACCAACAATAACTACATCAACTAGTACAACAACGCTCGCTCTGGCTTTTGTTGGAGTGTTCACAACAACAGCAACAACAACTATAACAACCACCATGGCAACACGATCAGCTGTATCATCTGTTCCCTCTATATCCACAGTAAGTACAACAACAAGAACATCAAGTAAGTAGTACGATACACAAAACATAAACAACGCCAACACTCAAGAGTCCAGCCTAAAGAGAAATAGGAGCAAACAATCTCCCAATAACAGTGCTGAACAAAACAACACAAGCAAAAACAAGAGAAATAAACAATGTAACGGAACGCAAAGAATACTGCAATAATACTGGATAAGCGCACCAATCACTACCAACAGGTTGGCTCACTCTCTCAAGACGATGACAATCAAGCGGATGATGACAATCACAGTGGCGCGGAAAGTGTTTCCGATGCAACAAATTTGCCAGCACAAAGAAATATCAAATCGGTTAAGCCACCACCAATATATGTTCAAGACGTCGAACAACTTAGCGTTCTTAGCAATGCTCTAAATAATGTAATTAAACATAATTACATTTTAAAAACGCTGCAGAATATAGAGGTGCGAATACAAACAATAGATTCTACTAGTTACTCCACAGTTATTAAGATGCTGCAAGAGCACAGAACGAAATACTACATGTTCAAACCGAAGGAAGAACGTGGATTTAAAGTAGTGCTCAGGGATATGCACCACGCCACTGACATTAGTGAAATAAAAAATGAACTTCTCGACCTAGGGCATGAAGTCATAAACATCCATAATGTACAACACAAAGTCACGAACAAACCGCTTCCATTATTCTTCATTGAATTGAAAAACAATAAAAACAACAAAGATATTTATAACATAACCACACTGCTCTGCATGAAAATCATTTTCGAACCCCCACACCATAAACGCATAATACCACAATGCTTAAATTGTCAAAAATACGGCCACATGAGAAATTTCTGCACCAGAGACCCGATCTGCGTCAAATGCGCCGGTAAACACAAAACAATCGACTGCGAAATTGAACCCAATGGTCAAATAAAATGTGCATTGTGCGGTGCTGCACACACTGCAAACTACAAAGGTTGTGAGACCTAAAAATAAAAAGATTTCCAGCCCTTAGAGAAACTGGGCACCAAGTTCCGGCTGAGACAGTAGCATCAGCTAAATTAAGACCGGTTTATCATACGCTCAAGTAGCTAAGGATAAGAATGACAACAATAATGGCGAAAAGAATAAGAATAAGCATTGATATAGCCCTAATCTCCGAGACACATTGCACGAACAAACACTTAATACAAGTTAGAGGGTACTAAGTGTATACCACAAACCACCCCGATGGCACAGCGCACGGTGGAACAGACATAATTATTAAGCAGTGCATAAAGAACGACGAGTTTGAGCCATATCAGCATAAATACATACAAGCGACGAACATTCAAATTAATGATCTCGTAGGACCACTCATAATATCTGCTGTATATAGCCCACCAAAACATAATACTACAGACACAGAATATAAGAATTTCCTCAACTCTCTTGGACAACGCTTCATTGCAGTCGGTGATTACAACGCGAAACACACTATGTGGGGATCGAGGCTAACGAACAAAATAGGCAAAAATCTCCTCAGCGCTATGCAGTTCACAAACTCTAAACACTTGAGTACAGGCGAACCAACATATTGGCCAACAGACATTAATAAAACACCTGACTTTATAGATTTTTTCATCACAAAGAACCTAGACATTCGGAAATGTAAAATCTTATCACGATACGAACTCTCGTCAGACAACAACCCTATAGAATTAATATATGACTCGCACGTCACGCCTACACATGCAAACAGACTTCTGTACAACAACAGAACTGACTGGAATAATTATAAGGAATACATTGACATTAATTTAATGACCGACATCCCTCTTAAATCATATGAGGACATCGAGTCAGCGATAGTATTCATGAATGACACCATTATGAAAGCAGTCATAAAATCGACACCAAAAAAGAAGCAGAAAAATTGGACATTCTACACACAACCTCAACTACGACGACTATTATAAAAAATGTAAACTACGGAAAACCTAGTCAACCACAAGATCTCCTGACACAAAAAGACAGTACAACAAGGCAACTAAAGAGGTTAAAAAATGATTCAGGTATTAAAAAACAAACAATTAACATCATATCTCAAGACCTTAACACCCACGAGTCAAACGGACTACTCTTTATGGAAAGCTACTAAAGGATGGACAAATAAAAGTAATCATCATGCTCCTCTAAAAATGGAAAACGGGTTATGGGCAAAGACGAACTTGGACAAAGCTAAAGTATTAGCGGACTATTTCAAAAGGGTTTTTATAGAAGTCGCCACCAATTTAGATGATCCACAGCTGAACAGAGATATTAGCAGAGATTCAGAACATATAAAACATGAAAAAACCACCATACGAGAAATAAGAAAATGCATTAATAATGACATAAAGGAAAAAAGTTCCCTAGATATGACAAAATAAATGGGAAACTCCTGAGAGAACCACCTGTAAAAGCTATAGAATATCTAAGAAACATCTTTAACGCTATGTTCAGACTAAATTATTTTCCGAGAGTCTGGAAAGTAGCTAAGATTATTGCCATCCCGAAACCAGGCAAAGACTACTAGAACGCAGGCACATCATTCCAAATCACCAATTTGGTTTTCGAAGAAGTCACTCAACGATACAACAAGTGCACAGAGTTACGCACAAAATTCTAAATGACATTGAGGATAATAAATTTTGGACTCTTCTTGGACGTGGAAAAAGCTTTTGACAAGGTTTGGCATAAAGGACTCAAACTTAATAATATATTCACTCAAAACATAGCACATCTACTAACATCATATATCACAGGTAAATATTTCTTCGTTAAATACTCAGGCGAATACTCAACCCTCAGAAGGTTGTGGTTGCTTGTGCTTAACAGACGTGTTTTGAATCTGCTCCGCATTTTGATTTTGATTAGCATTTGGCAATTAATTTGTCTATTGTCGTTTATCGTTACTAATATTTATTTTTCTTTCCGGTGTTAAGTGAATTTATAAGTGAATTTATTTGTGGTGTATGGCTCATTTCACCCGTATAAATTTTGTACTTATCAATGTTTAATTATTTTTGGCAAGTACAACGCTTAAATTTGCCTTTCCTGTGTATTGAGTTCAATCTCTTATTTTTTCCTGCTTTTCTCTCCCTTTAAAATAGTTTTTGATATTTTAGTGTTTTTCTGTTTCCTTCTTGCTCTCTATACAGTAGTTATTATTTTTAAATAACTGTATTTCCTATTTTTTCTCTGGGAAAATATTATTATTCACCTTACTTTTCTCTTTGCAATTCTATCTCTGTCTAGCTGAGAGCGTCAAAATTCGGGCTTAAGTCATTGTGCTTTTTTTGCACAGTGTGTTGATAATAACAAATAAATTTTGAAAATAAATTTTAAAAAAATTTTCACTCTAGTTTATTTTATTGTTATTATTTTATTTATTTATTTAATTTTTGCTTACTTATTGTTTATTTGATATATTCATAAATTTTTGATGTTTTATAAATTTATACCAAAAAAAAATTTTTTTTTATTTTTTTAATTTTTTTATTTTTATTTTTTAAAATTTTTGATTTTATTTTTATTTTTATTTGTTTTTTTTATTTTATTATTATTATTATTACTATTATCATTATTATTATTTTTTTTTTCTTCTTTTTCACTTATTTTTATTTTATTTTTTCATTTTTTTCCTATCTTATTTATCTTATTTTGCTTTTATTTTATTTAATATCTTGTATCTATACTTCGCGCAAAATGAGTTGCTGTATTCGGGCTTGCACCAACAAGGACAACTTTAGTAGTGATAAGCTTAGAGTTGTCTCTTGTTGGATGTGCGATAACATCGCCCACCTTAAGTGCGCTGGGTTGACTGGTCGCGACTATGACCGACTTTACGGTACTGCTAAACCTGCATGTGGTGGCATCAGGTGGTCGTGCCTCACCTGCTTCAATCGCCAGGGGGACTTCTCATTGATGTACCACCGTATGCGAATTAAATACGAAAAACTTAAGAAACTATTCACTGAGCTAGCCTCAGAGTTTGATGCTGGGTCAAAAACGTTTTTGGAGTACTCTTTCGACTTGACTCCAACGGCTAATGCAGTACAACTGCCGCCATTATCCCCTCATAATCTTGCGCCTACCACAGCGCCACTTAATTCTTTTTCGTCTCCTCAACCCCCTTCTTCTCAATCCCCTCCAACTTGTTCTACTTCTTCCCAACTTTTACCCACTCACTCTTATGTACTTTATTCTACTTCTACCCAACCGTCCCATCTTACTCCAATTCCTTTAGCTCCTTTACCCATTATGCCATCTACTATTTCTTATCTGTCACTTTGAACTTTCCATCCAC
Source organism: Cacoxenus indagator (assembly GCA_035041755.1). NCBI lineage: Eukaryota > Metazoa > Arthropoda > Insecta > Diptera > Drosophilidae > Cacoxenus > Cacoxenus indagator. The sequence goes on along the minus strand of JAWNKX010000307.1, from coordinate 19,410 downwards.
TACTTGTTCGTCTTCCTCGATTTCTATTGTGACTTCAGCTTCAACTTCTCCAACTTGTTCTTCTTCTTCCCAACCTTTACCCAGTCACTCTTCTGTACTTTCTTCCATATCTACCCCATCGTCCCATCCCGCTCAAATTCCGTTAGCTCCGTCAACCACTATCCCATCTACTACTTCTTCATCTATCGCCTTTAACTTTCCCTCCACTACTTGTTCGACTTCCTCTATTCCATGTCTTACTACTGTGACTTCAGCTTCAACTTCTCCAACTTGTTCCCCTTCTGCCCAACCTTTACCCACTTATTCTTCTGTACTTTCTTCAATATCTAACCAATCATCCCATCCCGCTCCAATTCCAGTAGCTCCTTCTACCAATATCCCCTCTACTACCACTTCATCTGTCGCTTTCAACTTTCCCTCCACTAATTGTTCATCTTGCTCTACTCCCTGTCCTACTACAGTAACTTCTGCTTCATCTAAAGTCTCTAACTCCTCCCGTACTTTGTCTCCCCCTAAGAGTTCTTCGCAGTCCAATACTGCCTCTACTCCAGTGCCATGTATTTTGAAGGTGCTGGATCCTCGTAAACATGTTTTTATTTCCAGGTTGGATAAGGAGACAACCTGTGACGACGTTGCACGCTATATATCATCAAAAGCATGCAACCCTTCGAATATTAATATTCATAAGTTTAATTCATAAGCCCTACAGAAGGCTCTTCTTTCAAGCTTTCAGTTGGTATGGAAGTATTTTCTGTCATTTGTGGCGCTAATTTCTGGCCTGCACATATGGTGGCCCATGAGTTTATTCCTAGGAAAAAAACTAGGCTTTTACAGGTAACCTTAGCAGTCACTGCTTCAGTTTCATCTTCTGCTTCTTTCACTACACTTTCAAAGTATTAGAGGGCTAGGCTAAAGTGTAAACTTTCTTCATTTTATCTTAGAAGTTTTTCTATCAGTTCTGTCATTATTGTTTTCGTTGGAACTTTGCTTCGCCGTGATTTTCTGAAATTTGAACCTCTACATTATTGGATTAATTGAATTAATGCATAACTTACTTTCTAAACTTGTAATCTAAATTTTTGTTTGAATTGTTTATATCATTTTAGGTATTGAATTCTAAATTAAGTCTTAGATTTAGTTTAATATTTCATGTTTATTAGAGGCTGATGATGTTTTTATCTGTAGCCAAATATTTAGTACGTAGACATTAGATTTGGTATCGCATGTTCACCAAAGAACTTAGCAATTAACACCAGCTGAGCCCAGTTTATGTGACTGGGTGAATTTTGATGCCACTTGGGCCTGCCCCATGTGAGATCAGTGTGTGGTCATTGCGTACCTACTATGTCAATGTAAAAAAAAAAAAAAAAATTCAGGAGTTCCACAGGGAAGTGTGCTAGGACCTTTATTATATACCCTACACCCAGCAGACATACCATGTCCCACTCACAATTCGTCGGTGATTCAACTTTCGCCGATGACACAATACTCCTAAGTGCTCATAAAACCATAAATACTGCAACATCCATGTTGCAACTAGAGTTTAATAAAACACTTGACTGGCTTAGAAAGTGGCATATTAAAATAAACAAAAACAAAACAGCACAAGTTATATACACTACTAAGACTAGATTCACACCAATCCATATAAATATTGACGGAGACGACGTAACCATTCAAAAAGAAGCCAAGTACTTAGGATTATATATTAACAGTAAACTAAACTGGAAACACCATATACAAAAAAAGCGTGTCAAATCAAAATGAAAGTAAGACAACTGCACTGGCTGCTCAAACCAAATACAAATATTTCACTTGAAAACAAGCTCCTAATCTGTAAGACAATTATTAAACCCATTTGGACATATGGAGCCGAAATATGGGGAGTTGCCAAAAAATCAAATATAAAGTTAATCCAGAAGCAACAATCAAAAATTATTCGCACCATCACCAAAGCCCAATGGTATATCACCAACACGGACCTTCATCGAGACCTAAGAATTGCGACAGTAGATGGTAGATGAGGAAATAATCAATTTAAGCAAAAAATACCAAACCAAACTTTCCCAGCATTCGATCGATGGTTTGAATACATTACCATTAGATGAACTAACTCGGCAACGTAGGCTAAAAAGGGTGAGACCAGTGGACCTCACATAACACATTACTTCATTACATTACTTACTCTTGTTAATTGGTGTTATCTTTAATTGTTTATTTATTGTTAAAATACATGTATTGTTAAATTCCAGTCACAACCCGACTTTACAAACTGATTGTAAAATTGAAATTCACCCACTTGTCCTAAATATTAATTAGTACAATAGTCGATTTATTTTTCTATAATAGACAATGTACTCTTCTTTTGGGAAATAAAAAAATAATAAAAAAAAAGATTACATTTCATCCTTGTTCAAACTACCTTTGCTGCCGAAACAAGATGCGAATGCGTTACAAGGAATTGTCGATTCAACACCCAATACCCCTAGTTCCTTGCTATTACTTGGTTCCGCAGAGGACGTTTTAAACGCAATAATCCAGAAGCAAAAATCCAGAAGCGCACTATGCTCGAAGTCGTTCACCAGCTCACAGGTCAGGTGTCTGCACTGCAACGCAGACAGTCATTACATCAGCAACTGTGAAATCTTTCGAAACTTGCTGCTACCGCAACGGAAACTTTATGTCACACGAACAAAGTTATGCTACAACTGTTTGAGAAACGATCATCAAGTAAGGCAATGTTGCTTAACGTCTCATTGAAGGGTATGCAAGGGAAACCATCACACGTTACAGCATTCAGAGCCCGCCGCCGCTGATTCCGCACAGCCAAATTCTAGGACCAGCCAAGGAAATCCTGACATCAATTACGGCAACCAGTTTCAGCAACACACGTCATTGATTGCGCGGACCTTTAAACGAGGGATCATTCCTACGGTTGTAGTAATAGTTCGAGATAAATACAATCAGTTTCTCCAAGTTTTGTTAGACTCTCGTTCAGAAATTTATTTCATTACCGATCAAACGGCAAATAGGTTACAATAGAATCGGCAGAGCATGCCTCAGGAAATAAGCGGAATAGCCAACACCCACAAACAAATACGGCACAACGTTTTTACTCTGTGTAAAATCACGAGTTTCCAATTACGAATAGTCTTCGAACCTCGCAGTAATTAAAACAATTTCAGCTCAGCAAGCGCAGGCCCATGCAGATGTTTCAAAATGGGATCTGCCGGAGAGTGTCGAGTTGGCTGACCCACTGTGTATGGGTACAATAAAAATTGGAACTGAAGGTTTCTTCGATGCGATACAGAGCGGGAAGTTTTACCTCGGCCCGGAGATGCCGTACATAATTATCACTCCTTTCGGTTGGATTGTAGGACGCAATCTAATAAGCAGCGCAAAGCAACAAGTCTATCGATGTAATTTAGTTCAAGAATCGACTCCACTCGATGCGTTAATAGAGAGATTTTGGGAACTTGCAGACTACAAGGAACCTTTAAACCAGGTGACAGAGGAAGAGTAACGCTGCGAGGACCACTTCCTAAAAACAGTCAAGCTGCAGAAAAATGGGCGGATCCAAGTCCGGCTCCCATTTAAGGAAGACCCAAGTGTACTGGAACATATATATGAGACAGCAGAAGGGCGATTATTGGCACTTGAACGAATGCATTGCACTTGGGCACATGTCGATAGTGAACGAAATAGATTTGAGCAAGCCCTACTTTTATATTCCACAAGAGAGAGATCGAAAGTGCGAACGTCGTTGCCAGACTGCAGTCTGCCCTGCTCCAACAATAATAATAATGATAATAATAATGATAATAATAATAATAATAATGACAATAATGATAATAATAATGATAATAATGATAATAATAATAATAATGATGACAATAATGATAATAATAATGATAATAATGATAATAATAATAATAATGATAATAATGATAGTAATAATAATAATAATAATAATAATAATAATAATAATAATAATAATAATAATAATAATAATAATAATAATAATAATAATAATAATAATAATAATAATAATAATAATAATAATAATAATAATAATAATAATAATAATAATAATAATAATAATAATCAATAATAATAATAATAATATTAATAATAAATAATAATAATAATATTAATAATAATAGTAATAATAATAATAATAATAATAATAATAATAATAATAATAATAATAATAATAATAATAATAATAATAATAATAATAATAATAATATATAATAATAATAATAATAATAATAATAATAATAATAATAATAATAATAATAATAATAATAATAATAATAATAATAATAATAATAATAATAATAATAATAATAATAATAATAATAATAATAATAATAATAATAATAATAATAATAATAATAATAGATAATAATAATAATAATAATAATAATAATAATAATAATAATAATAATAATAATAATAATAATAATAATAATAATAATAATAATAATCAAAATTATAATAGTAATATTAATAATAATAATTGTTGCCGCCGTTTGTACTATATGTTATAGAATTATCCACCCTAAATGAGCGTGGTGTAATTGCAACTCAGTAAACCCTCTATCATTTGAGCCTTTTTATTTCTCTCTCTCTCTCTTTGAGGGAGAATTAAAGTGTGTAGCCTTAAGCTTAGTTTTAAGTAATTAATAAAGTCAGTCTAAGAACAAAGGTGAGGCAGCGCGGTTCATTTATTGGCGCATTACGGAGCCAAATATGCTGGCTGAAGCTGGCTGCTACAAGGTTTTTAGACGAAACCTTTTGGCGCTCGAGCAGGGACCTGGAGAAGAGGTCCATACTCGAGGAACACTGGAAGTAGGATCTGGTGGACAAGGGATAAAGCTCACATTCCGAAACTGTTACAGTGAGAACATGTCTTTGCATGTGGTATCTGAAGCTTCGAGCACAGAATTTATTAATTTCATGCGTGCGCAGAATCAAAAAAAATAGAAAGTTTTTTTAAAGCAAAAGGAATAACAAATTTTGATATTTTTCTTTTCCTTTATATTTAATTTTTCTGTTATTATTAGAACAACTTCAATTAAAGTGTATATACAAAAATTAACAAAGAAACTTAAATAATAAGTGGGATATAGTATAGTGTATTAAAATCATATATTACGGATGTCGGCAGGGTGCGATCTTCTTAGCCGTTTCGCCCCCTAACTCCTCCCATTCTGCGTCGTTTTAGAAGCCACCTCGCTAGTTTATTTGGATGATTTTTCAACCTCTCTATATATTTTTTGGCCTGACGATTTATCACATCGCCAATTTTCGGTATTTTTAAGTCGTTTTCAAGGTCCGCCGTTCCCATGAACCAAGGGGCACCAGTAAGCATACGCAATGTCTTGGCCTGCAGTACTCTCACCTTCGTGATGTTTGATCTCGCTGCTGTGCCATACACCTGCAAACCGTATCGCCAAGCAGAAGCAATTATTGTTTTGTAAATGTTTACCTTATTTACCAAAGACAATTTATTCTTGCTATTTAAAAGCCAAAGCAATTTTATTTAATTTATACTTAAAATATGCGTCTTGAAAGTTAGCCGCCTATCCAAATACACACCCAGGTATTTGTAACCTGATGGTGGTCCAGCAGCTGGTTTCCAATGAAAACTCCCGGACAGAAATCCGGCCGTAAGGCGTACGTCACATTGGCACATTTGTTTATGTTAATGCATATGTTCCAACGTCGTGTCCAGTTTTCAAAAATATGCAGGTGTTGCTGCAGTGAGTCCGTTGTTTCTGACGAGGATGGCCTTATCGTCTGCAAACGTGGCAATGATCAGTTTAATTTCTGATCCAGTTGGCATGTCGTGCGTGAATAGGGTATAGAGTGTAGGCCCCAAAACGCTACCCTGGGAGACACCTGCGCAATTTGCCTTGATGCTAGACTCCACACCATCCAGTACAATTGAGAAGATCCTGTTCTCAAGGTAGCTGCGCACGATTAACCATAGTTGAGGCGGCAAGAGATTCTTGAGCTTACTGAGCAGCCCGTCGTGCCAAACTCGGTCAAAAGCCTGATTTTATTTATTTAGGAAGATCGAGTGCGCGTCTTCAATGTCTTCGGGCATCACGATTTAGAGATTCATCCAGATTTCGGTTAAATACAGCTAAGTCAGTTTCAGGTGGCAGCAGTCGTCCTTTTATTGTTTTGGTTTTCGGAGCGGAATCAAAATCAACCACAAGGGGAAGATGATCAGAGGGGAGTTGATACTCAGTTCTGATAGAGAACTCGTCCGAACGCAGCCCATTATAAATGAAAAAATCAATAGCGCTGGGTGTGCTTCTTTGGGCGTACGGGAAATGGGTCGCCTGACCAGTTGCCAGGATTTGAGCTGTTGAGTTTTGCACAACTTCCTGCAAGCAGCTACCCCTTCTAACCGCTCTAAAGTTACCCCAGAATCTGCTTGTGGCGTTGAAGTCTCCACCTATGAGAAACATTCTTCCTAGATTGCTTAAAAGATCTTCGAAGTCTACAGTTGACCAATTCAGATGCGGAGGAGGTATAATGGAGAGACTATTAACTCGCCCCTACTGGTTGAAATCTGGATGGTGGACATCTGTAATTTCGCTGATCTCACTGGCTCTTGTAAAGAATAACAGATTTCTTGCTTAATAAGCGCAGCCGCTCCTCCTCTAGGCCTGTTGCTGGGATGTTCTGCCTTGTGAATGTTGTAGACAGGTATGAAGATCTGGATTCCAGTTTACAGGCATGTCTCAGTGATGAGCAATACATCAATCTAATGGTCGGTAAGGAAATGCTTAAGCTCCTCAACATGCCCAGAAATTCCATGAGCATTCCACTATCCAAGGCTGAGTGTACGGGGCATCATTTATGGGCATTCACGAAATTGAGGCACAATTGTTTCAGGAACTTATTGCTCTCCTTCAGTTCATTAAACATTAATGTAATTGTGTCAACTTTAGCTGTGAGGGCTGTTATTGCAGCCTCTAACCTGCTAATGCTGTCAGGGGTCTGTGTCGATTGCTTTAGATGCACAGCTCTGTTGTTAACATTGCAAGATCTCTTCGGAGGATTAGTTATATGCAATCCAGCACTTAGGGTGCCTTCATATGAGGTGTCTCCATTGACCATTACCACCGGGACGTAACTCAAGTGCCCAAATCCGAAGCATCTTTATTTCCACCAGGCCACGTTGCCTGCCTATATGCTGAATTTTCAGAGCCTCCTTATTCTTTGGTGCTTTGTCAAGGTTGATGAAGAAGAAGTTTTTTGGTACTATCTTTTCAGTGTTTGCTCCATTAACCTTGGTGATTAACTTACGTGGGTTGGGATTAAACATTCCGGTGACATTGCGGCCTTTGGTATAAAAGGCTTTCTTGATAATAATGTGGGGGGTGGTGCTGGCCAGGTTGCGAACAACTACCCTGAAAGCTTTATCCTCCTTAAGGTGATATGTGTAGTGTTTAATGTTACGCTCTCTTAGGTAACGAACCAGAATACGATTCGATTCAGAATCCTCAGTGTAGACCCTTACAGTATCATTTCTCATAACTTTAAGCGAGAAACTGTTTGGCCCCGAGACCAGAGCCAGCTCCTATTCCAAAAGGTGAGCATTGCTCACATTATCAATGTTGATAGGGGGTGGTTTTCTAGTACTGCGAGTGGTTTCAGTATCAATTCCCTCAAGTAAAGCATCAGAGTTAAGGACCCTTTTCTCGGCTTCGGTAAGTGTTTCAGTGGTCTCATCCTCATTCCCAGCGTCAGATAGCAAAGCGATTTGATGATGTGCCAGGACTTTCCAGAGAAATAGAAGATTTCACAGTTGGGGCTGACCCATTTTACCCCTCCTTTACCCTACCGTGACGGGAAAGTGGACTGGGTGTTCTTTTTGCCAGCACACCTGAGCACAAGGAGTCGCAGTTGTGGTACAAATCGGGACCGTTCTAAAAGAAGCAGCTGGCACCAGGGCAGCGCCAGTCAAAAATTGACTCTGCAAATCAACAACCGAGCACATTTCAGGTAAGGCGCTTGAATGCGTCACTATATACTTGTCATGTAGCCATGAGGTATCATTAGGAACCCGCTGCAACTCGGAGTCAGATAGATTTGAGTTATCTCTGTTAGAATTGCTAACACCCGAAACGTCGCTAAGATTCCGAATTTTTACCATTTTTAATGCATTTGCCTCAGCGCGGCGAACCGAAGGATGGCGCTTAATTTTACCCGTTCTTATTTTTAATTTTATTTTTAACTGAGGTTTTAGCAAAAGGAGTTTCCTTATTTAATTTATTTTAATTCTTCACTTGACTTTTTTGACACAAGATACAACGAAGAACCTGTGATTGTGAAATATGTGAATTTAAAGCAATAATCCTTTCATTTATTTGCTTTCTAGCGGTTCGCACTTTGAGACATATCTCGAATTGTTGTTGTTTAATTTCGGTAATTTTGTCGGCAAAGGTGCAAAGTGCTAATACATAATTCAACTTGCGGTTATCCTAAATTTTTGAGGTATATAGGCGATCTGCTTGACTTAAAAGTCGAGTTGTGTAATTGCGGTTTTTGACTCGTCTTGTTGGTGTTTTATAGAAAATATATACATAGCAGAGCCTTCGAATTCAGATATGCAAAGTCGGTTTGGTAAAAACTAATAGTTGTTGGGTGGTCTTTAAGAGTTTTTTTATGCTATTTATTTGCAAACATAGCAGCGTTAGAGAAATTATAAGCAGAATAAATTTGTTGAATGCTGTAATACGGTTCTTGGGCTAGCAAGTGCTACATAGATGGACAGTAGTGTGATGGCTTCAAAAAGGGAAACGTTGATTTTAATCAGGCCAGGGAATGCAAGCTCAAATCGCTTGTGCGCAACAAGAAATATGTTTTTAAGAATTCGAGTCCAGTGACTCAGGCATATCTTGAAGCAAGATTGAGTTTAATTTAAGCTAATTTTAAACAACTGAGTGAAATTCAAACTGAAGTTGAGCAGTGATGATGACTTTGTGTTTGAGCTTAGACATAAATTCGAAGCCATCTGTTGTGAAGTTAAGGCAAAAATAAGTTGTCTGTTCAATATGAGGCGTCATTCGGAAGTGTTAGAGCAGACGGTGCAGACCTCTGTGTTAAATTCGTCTCAAAACATTAAGGCCACAAGATTGCCCAAAATACAACTGCCCAAGTTTTCGGGCAAATTTGGTGAGTGGACAAGTTGGTTTAACACTTTTGAGGCGCTTATTATGAGGTACAGTACCATGTGGGGCACTTTCGCAATTTTAGATGCGTGCTGGATTCGGGAAGTCAACTAAATTTCATGACTGATAGGTTAGCATATAAATTAAAGTTGAAGATTAAGAAACAAGATTTAATCATTTGTGGGATTGGAAATGCAAAGTCGGATATTGTAGGACAAGTTGAAGCGAAATTCAAGTCTCGTTTAACCAGCTTTTCGGCAGTATCAAAATTCTGTATACTACCTGAAATAACTCAATATGAACCAATTGTACCATGGGAAGATAGGCACCTAAAAATACCAATAGGAGTTCGTCTAGTTGATCCCAAATTCTACAGTAAAGAAAAGATAGATATACTCATAGGAGTTGACTTATTTTTCCAGCTCATAGCAGCAGGGCAAATAACGCTTGGTAAGGATCGTCCGCTATTGCAAAAGTTCCTGTAAGGCTGGATAAGAGTGGGCGAATGCAAGTACCGCCAGAAAGTGTCGCATTTGGTATCGCAGCAATCAAAGAATGAGGACAACTTGCTGAAGGATCAATATGTAGAGTTCATAGAGAGCTATAGAGTGTTAGAGCGTACGGAGGCGTTGTTTATTGTAGAGCAACTGACCGGTCAGGGGCAGTTCAAGTTAATCTGGTTGCTGCAAATTCCAAGGTATCGCCAGTGAAGGTCACATCATTGCCTAGGTTAGAGTTAAATGGTGCGTTGTTGTTGGTGGAGTTAGTTGAGAAAAGAGTTGAAAATCACTACTTAACAGATTCCACTATAGTATTGAATTGGCTTTCTGCACATTCTACCCGTTGGACTACCTTCGTAGCGAATCGTTTGGGTAAAATTCAGGAGTTGTAGCAAGTATCAGAATGGTGTAAGATTGAGTCTAAGCTGAACCCAGCTGACCTGGTGTCACGTGGGGTGTGAGCTTCCAGGTTGAATGAGTGCAACTTATGGTGGAAAGTCCCTGAATTCTTAAGTAAATTGGAGAAAAGATGCCGGGGTAGCGCCCATCAAGATTTACATTGATCGGGTCGGCAGTTAGGTCGCGGTGAGGATATAGTCGGAAACTGCAAGTTTGTCAACTCGATTCTCAAGTTGAATATAGTCTTTGTTTATATATTTCGCTGGAGCTGTTTGATCAAGACGGCTAAATTCGCCAGTGGTAAGGCTTTATCGGTTGCTGAAGTGCAAGGCGGCTTAGCTTACATTGTTTACAATCTTCAGAGTTTGCACTTTTCACATGAAATACGAGATTTAAACGAGGGTAGAGTAATGAAATCTTCAAAGTTGCAAGGTTTCTACCCATTTCAAAAGGCGACTATGTCCCGATTGTGCGAGTTGGTGGGAGATTATCACAGGTAAATATGCAATTTGCTACTAAACATCTGATCTGATCCGCATCGAATTAATTTTCATGCAGGGGTACAAGCATTATGTGCCTTCGTGCGACAGAAGTTTTGGATTACCAATTGCAGGGGCTTGGCTCGCAGAACAATCGGGAATTGTGTGGCTTGTTTCCCGCAAACACCGCTTCTAGCTAAACAATTGATGGGAGATTTGCCAGCGACGCGAGTTTGTCCTGATATATATCCTTTTTTCGGCCGTGATAACGCCACAAATTTCGTTGGCGCCTCTCGAGAATTTAAAGCGGCAGGGGAGCAATTGTTATCGGAAGGAGCAACAAACTCGATCGTTAATGAGTGCAGCAATCACGGGGTGCATTTTCATGTTATTCCTCGCCATTCGCCGCACTTTGGCGGACTACAGTTAAATTGGCAAAGAGTCTGTTAATGCATTGCCTAAATGGAACAGCGATAAACTACAAGGAGATAATGACAGCAATTTCTCAAATGGATGCCGTCATAAATTCGAGGCCACTGTGCCCTCTATCGCCGGATGAGATTGACTACAAAATGGAATACACACCAGTAATGCTTTGGAAAGGAAACAAAAATCCAGAAGAGCACTATGCTCGAAGTCGTTCGCCAGCTCACGGGTCAGGTGTCTGTACAGCAAAGCAGACAGTCACATCAGCAAGTGTGAAACCTTTCGAAACTTGATGCTACCGCAACGAAAACTTTATGTGACAAGAACAAAGTTATGCTAGAACTGTTTGAGAAAGGATCATCAAGTAAGGCAATGTCGCTCAACGTCTCATTGAAGGGTGTGCAAGGGAAAGCATCACACGTTACAGCATTCAGAGCCCGCCGCCGCTGATTCCGCACAGCCAAATTCTAGGACGAGCCAAGGAAATCCTGACATCAATTACGGCAACCAGTTTCAGCAACACACGTCATTGATTGCGCGGACCTTTAAACGAGGGATCATTCCTACGGTTGTAGTAATAGTTCGAGATAAATACAATCAGTTTCTCCAAGTTTTGTTAGACTCTCGTTCAGAAATTCATTTCATTACCGATCAAACCGCAAATAGGTTACAATAGAATCGGCAGAGCATGCCTCAGGAAATAAGCGGAATAGCCAACACCCACAAACAAATACGGCACAACGTTTTTACTCTGTGTAAAATCACGAGTTTCCAATTACGAATAGTCTTCGAACCTCGCAGTAATTAAAACAATTTCAGCTCAGCAAGCGCAGGTCCATGCAGATGTTTCAAAATGGGATCTGCCGGAGAGTGTCGAGTTGGCTGACCCACTGTGTATGGGTACAATAAAAATTGGAACTGAAGGTTTCTTTGATGCGATACAGAGCGGGAAGTTTTACCTCGGCCCGGAGATGCCGTACATAATTATCACTCCTTTCGGTTGGATTGTAGGACGCAATCTAATAAGCAGCGCAAAGCAACAAGTCTATCGATGTAATTTAGTTCAAGAATCGACTCCACTCGATGCGTTAATAGAGAGATTTTGGGAACTTGCAGACTACAAGGAACCTTTAAACCAGGTGACAGAGGAAGAGCAACGCTGCGAGGACCACTTCCTAAAAACAGTCAAGCTGCAGAAAAATGGGCGGATCCAAGTCCGGCTCCCATTTAAGGAAGACCCAAGTGTACTGGAACATATATATAAGACAGCAGAAGGGCGATTATTGGCACTTGAACGAATGCATTGCACTTGGGCACATGTCGATAGTGAACGATATAGATTTGAGCAAGCCCTACTTTTATATTCCACAAGAGAGAGATCGAAAGTGCGAACGTCGTTGCCAGACTGCAGTCTGCCCTGCTCCAACAATAATAATAATGATAATAATAATGATAATAATAATAATAATAATGACAATAATGATAATAATAATGATAATAATGATAATAATAATAATAATGATGACAATAATGATAATAATAATGATAATAATGATAATAATAATAATAATGATAATAATGATAGTAATAATAATAATAATAATAATAATAATAATAATAATAATAATATTAATAATAATAATAATAATAATAATAATAATAATAATAATAATAATAATAATAATAATAATAATAATGATGACAATAATGATAATAATAATGATAATAATGATAATAATAATAATAATAATAATAATAATAATGATAATAATATTAATAATAAAAATAATAATAATAATAATAATAATAATAATAATAATAATAATAATAATACTAATACTAATAATAATAATAATAATAATAATAATAATAATAATAATAATAATTATATAATAATAATAATATTAGGTTGTTCAATAAGTTTTGCGGTACGATAATATAGGGCGCTGCTACTAGCCTAAATTTTTTTTGTTATGTTGGTACACTCTTCATATGGACGTATGTGAAGTTTCATTCAATCTGTCAATTCATTCTTTGTTTTTGCAGTTATTGAATTTTAATTTTTGGAAGGTTTAAAAGCAAAGGAAATTTATGAACGAATGGTGAAAGTGTATGAGGACTCTTCGGCTTCAATTAGTACAGTAGAAAGAGCAACCCACTGAACTTAAACGTGGTCGTACAAGCCTTGAACACGATCCATGTCAAGGACGACCAAAAGCAACAACAACACCAGAAATCGTAGAAAAAAAACAGGATATCGTATTTGAAAATCGTTGAGTGACTGAAAGAGATTCAGTAGAAGACCTAGGCATCTCATTGGACAGTGTAAGCAATATTTTGACTGAAGTGTTGGGTTTCAGAAAGCTGTGTGCACAATGGGTGCCGCATTCGCTAACACTGAAACAAAAACACAATCGAATGAGACTTTCTCAGCAACATTTAGAGTCTTTTCGTAAAGATAAAGTGGATTTTGTGCATCGATTTAAGACTATAGATGAGACTTGGGTCTATCAACATGATTCTGATTCAAAACAACATGATAAAGAGCGGTGTCAACCAGGTTCTTCGGCTCCGAAACGAGTTCGTGTCCAGAAATCGGCCAAGAAAATGTTAGCATAATTTTTTTGGGATGCGTAAGGAATTTTGTTTGTGGATTACTTGCAAAACTGGTAAAACAATAAATTCGGGATATTATTGTAATCTTTTAGGCCAGCTGAAGGAAAAAATTCGTGTATAAAGACCCGGTTTGCAGAAGAAAAAAATTTTTTTTCATAAGGACAATGCACCTTGTCACAAGAGCAGTTTGACAATGGCTTAAATCCAACAATTAAAGTTCGAATTGTTGGGGAATCCACCGTCTTCACTTGATTTGGCCCCTAGCGACTTCCATCTGTTTCCAGACCTATAAAAATGCATGCGTGGAATGCGTTTTTCATCAAATGACGACGTCATAACAGCTGTGGAAGCGTATTTTGCAGCCCGGCCAGATTCTCATTTCAGGGATGGAATTCATAAATTGGAATCTCATTGGAACAAGTGTATTGATGTTCATGGAGACTATACTGAATAATAAGTTGTATTTCAAACCACAAAATCATTACTCATTGAGCCTTTGCGGTGAGCAGTTGTATTATCAGTGTGTATCAGTGAAACGTTAAACGGAGACAACATACAAAATCTCTTTGATTATTAACCGTGTTTTCTGTTAAGCCGTTAAACAAAACAACAATGATTGTGCCGTTGGTCTGTCGCAAGATGTGTGACGACGACGATGAAACAATTATGCCTTGGCAGGAAACTGTGAAGAATCTAAAGCAAAGAAAGAGAGCAAGTCTCTCTTCCCCAACAGTAATCAAAAAGTTGCCGGCTCTCAACTTTGAATCTGAATCAAGAATTCACCTTTAAGTCACAACAAGATGGTCATGTTAGGATTATGATCAAGTCCACTGATAAATATAGGCAAGTTGTCAAAATTTTAAGAGAAGAAAAAATGAAACATCATCCTTTTCAACTAAAACATAAGAGATCGTTCAGGGTTGTGTTTAAAAACGTAGACTTTTCCACACCAATCAATACCATAAAGTCGGTGTTGGAATCGTTGTGCCAGGTAGTGCGGGGTGTGAACAACACCAAAAGCCGCATTTCCAAGCAACCTTTGAATATGTTCTTTGTCGACCTAGAGCCAAAAAATAATAACTCAGAAAATTTTGAAATCATGCACATCGACAATGCCATTATTAAAGTTGAGTCACCTAGGAAGACCACCGATATTGTACAATGCTTTCGTTGGCAAGAATTCGGGCATACGAAGTCATACTGTTGCAAACAATTCAAATGTGTTAAATGCTCACTAAAACTCCAAAGCAGTACATGTCCAAAGAGCAAAGAGCTGACAGTTAAATGTGCAAACTGCTCAGGAAATCACGCCGCTAGCTACAAAGGGTGTACCAAGAATTGATTGTCAGGAAAGCTTCCTCTTCTCGACTCCTCTAACAAAACCGCAAAATAACTAACGATCAACCAAACTTTGCAACCCCTAATAGACCGAACAATATACGATTCGTCGAATACAAACCAACCTACACCCAAATAATAGATGAAAGTCAAAACACAAAAGAAAACAGTGCATTAGATAGAATTGAAAAAATGTTCAGGGAGAAAAATGAAAGAACACAGCTATTATGGCCCAACTTACTGAACTATGCAAGTAGATCTTCGCATTGCCACCTGGAATACCAACGGGCTCTCCAACCATATAAATAAAATAAAATTATTTTTAAATTCTAACGATATTGATATTATGGCTATATCTGAGACTCACTATACCAGCAAATCACACGTACTTTTTCGGGATTATGAAATAATTAAGGCTGATCATCTGGATGGCAAAGCCCATGGTGGCTCAGCAATAATTGTCAAAAATGACCTAAATTATTCTTTAATGGAAAGTGTTACCGAAAACTCAAAGCAAGCTGCCAGCACTAAAGTTAAATGTGTGCATAGGTACCTAACAAAAACGTCGGTGTATTTTCTGCCAAGATTTTCGCTGAAATTAACGGATTACGATCGTGTCTTTCAAAAAATTGGTCAAACGTTTATTGTGTGAGGAGATTTCAATGCTATACACACCTGGTGGGGCTCTAGGTTGATAAACCCAAAAGGCAATTAACTATTCAAATGTGTAAAAAACAATAATCTAGACACGCTATCTACAGGGAAGACAACTTATTGGCGTACAGATGTCAGAAAACTACCCGATTTGTTAGACTTCTTCATTTGCTCTGGCATACGCAAGCAATACTTACACATAGCTGAAAGATATGACATGTACTCTGATTACTTATCAAAACATATAGTCGTTGTCGAAAAACCGAAACCCTACAAAGTTGTAACAAATAGGACTAATGTAACCGCCTTTAAGGACTGGCTGGAAAACCTTACGAGACTAGATATCTCCCTGAAAGACTTAGCAGTGAAAAACCTAACAATTTCTATTCATGAAGCAGGATACTTCGTCACTCGGATATCGGAGAACAACTCTAGTACCCAAAATCAACCTTTTCTATCACCAGAGCTGAGATCATTGATTAAAAATTAAGGTTATTACAAAAAATGAGGCAAACTAGTCGCAACCCAACTGACAAAAGGTTTTTCAACAAGTCTGCCAGTGAATTAGAGAAAATATTGAGGAGAGATTCGTAATAAAGAAGAAATTCGTACAAGAAGAAACGTTGTCATGTTAGATAGCAACGGTGAGAGGTGTTTATCTGATATTAAAAAAGCTGAAGCATTCGCTCGACATTTACACTCAGTTTTTCAGCCTAACGAACCAAACAACACAACTTCTGATTACGAAGTAATAAACTTCCTGGAATCCCCTTGCCAGATGAGTTTTCCAATTCGTCAAATGTCATATGCGGAAGTGGAAGCCGAAATAAAAGCAATTAAAAAAAAAATCACATGGTTTTAACAAAATTGATGGCCTAACAATTAAAAATCTTCCTTCGAAATGCATACGGCTTTTAACATATATTTACAATGCTATGTTCAGATTAGAATACTATCCAAGCTAGTGGAAATGCGCTGAGGTTATAATGATTCCCAAATCAAATAAGTCGGAAGACTGCCTGTCATCTTATCGTCCGATCAGTCTATTGGTAACTTTCTCCAAAGTATTTGAGAAAATCCTTATGAGAAGATTGTTACCAATTTTGGACGAACTCGCCATTATACCGGAACATCATTTTGGGTCCAGAAAACGTCATGGTACACCTGAACAACGTCATCAAATCCTCAATATAATAACTGAAGGTTTTGAAAGAAAACAATATTACTCAGCAGTATTTCTCGATATTCAGCAAGCGTTCGATAGAGTTTGGCACCCTGGTGTTTTGTATAAAATAAAAAACCTCTTTCCAGCTCCATACTCTCTGATACTGTCTTCTTACCTTAGTAACCGTCATTTTTATGTGTAGCAACAAGGTGTAACTTCCGCAGTGTATGCTATCAATGCCGAAGTTCCTCAAGGAAGTGTACTAGGCCCGGTGGTCTACACACTGTATACTGCAGATCTGCCTGTCTCAAATGATATATAAATTGCGACATACGCTGATGAAACTGCGCTAATTGGCATATGTGCAAGTCCTTCTGACGCATCTCTACTCATCCAGTTTCAACTCAATAAAATTGAGGAATGGTTTTCTAAGTGGAAAATAAAGGTCAACGCTCGGAAATCCCTACAAGTCACCTTTACCCTTAGAAAAAGACTGTGTCCAAAGGTAAACCTATATGGTAACGATATCCCACAAATTGAAACTGTGAAATACCTTGGCGTACACTTGGACCGAAGGCTAACATGGAAAGCTCATATCAAAGCCATGAAGATACACCTTACCCTCAAAATCCGCAAAATTAATTGGCTGTTCGGTTCAAAGTCACAATTGAGCCTCGAAAATAAAGTTATGCTATATAAAGTTATGATGAAACCGATTTAGACTTATGCTCTTCAACTTTGGGGTACTGCGAGTAATTTAGACAATGAAATTCTCCAACGCTATCGAAGCAAATACCTCAGAATAATTACAAATGCTCCCTGGTATGTGACTAGTTATGTAATTCATGAAGATCATGGGATCCCATTTGTCAAGAGTGAAACATCGAAACTTACTGCCAAATATGTTAAAAAACTGTATACACATGAAAACACTCTGGCCATTAACCTCCTTGACAATAGTCAAGCGGTTAAGCGGTTATAGAGATTACATGTTTTGGACTTACCAGAGAGATTTAAAGTAGATATAAGATACTTTAATATAGTATGTTTAGTGTGTCTCAATGGAGATAACCTATTTCTGTTATATATTTTAAGCATCACAAAATTTGTATACTGTTCCAAGAACAGATTGCCAAAAAAAATATATTGAAAAAAAAATATATATATATATGTATACATATATCTTCTTCAGTCGAAGAATTTCCTTAACAGAAACTGCCACTTGTTTCCAGTTCTCTTCAATACTGGTCATTTTGCCTACGATGTTATCGGGTGTGATATGTCCGATCGATTGTGTTAGTCGATTTCGTCTTTCTGCAAATATTTTACAGTGAAAGACTGTGTGGTCTGCGTATACACAACTGGCTTCAGCACTTTTTCCTATTGAAAACACGAAGGAGCTAAAATATCCATGTCCTGTCAGCATTTGTGTATTGTAGTAATCTACTTCGCCGTGTTTTCTTTGTACACAAACTTTTATATCAGGTATAAGCTTTCAAGTCCATCTTCCCATGCTCTCGTTAGTCCATCTCTCTTGACATAAGTCAAGAGCCTCCTCTTTGCAATTGTCGACTCTTTGGCTCGTTGCTACCCCTGCTTGACGCAGCTCGTAAATCCTTTTTCGCTCCATGGCTAGCAGATCAATCGGCTTCATCCCAGGGATGAGAAGTGCTTCTGCTCCAGATACCGTTTGATATGCGCTATTATTCCATCGCGTAGGTTAGTTTTACCAACCGCAAATATTTCTACCTGCATTTTGCGTTTAATATGTTTGCCCAAACTTCGCATCCGTACAACAGGATAACGTTGTTTATGTTCATCAGTAGTCTCCGTCTAGATTGAAATGGTCCGCCTATGTTTGCCATGAGCCTGCTGAGTGACTTGATTGTATTTGTATCCACTGGCATCCGACGTCTAGTGACCAGCAATAGCTCGGTTTCTTCCGTAGCGTGCTGAAGGCCATTGCTTAACACGTATCATCAAATGGTTGAGCTTACGTTGAACATGCTTGTTGTTACGTGCCGAGATTACTGCGACTAAGTCATCTGCATATCCTACTAAGAAGGAGTCATCAGGCATATATATGTGGAGGATTTCGTCGTAGCTTATATTCCATAGTTCTGGCCTAGGATTTATCATTGAACTGCTCCTGACGTTATTTTAACACACTTTTCGCCTGTTTTGATCTGGTATATCAGTTTCCGAATTTCAGGGTAGCTTTCTATAAGCCTCATCAAGTAATTGGGGATATAGAATTATTTTCCCAGAGCTTTTATTATGCTTTCCCATTTGACGCTGTTGAAGGCGTTGTTGATGTCCAATGTTGCAAGTAGTACGACAGGCCATGAAAGATGATTGCCCTGTTGGGTTGTGAGTGCTACCTCAACGACTACTTCAATTGCTCCGATTGTAGATTTACCGGGCCTGAAGCCGTGATGTCTCGAGGAGAGCTGGCCGGCGCCTTCGATCCCTACAGCTAATCGGGGCTTGATTAGCTTCTCCAGCAACTTAGCAGTTGTATTTAGCATACAGAGTAGTCGGTACGCTGATGGCGTTCCTGGGTCTCGTTTTCCTTTGCTGATCAATACCAGCCGCTGTGTTTTCCAAGATGCCGTCTTGTTCTTAAGGCTATTAGC